>JAJJMA010174640.1:0-23036 GCA_023529015.1 Papaver nudicaule
TGTCAATGTTTTCGTTCGTTTCAACGACAGTGTATCCTTTCATCCACTGGCAACAACATGGCTGTGCATACCAGCGTGGGGATGGTTTCGATTTCAACAACAAAAGAAAAAATATTAGAAAACTCTTTCACGCCTAGCTACAAAAGACAAACAAAGGGAATACTTTGCATCAAGGATCATTCTGTCATATTGAACTGATCAGGTGGTTGAGATTAACTCGCGGATGACATACATTTGTTTGTAGAAGTTAATTTGTGCTTAGTGAGAGTTTTTCTTTTGACATTCAAACTTAGTATTTAATAGTTATTAGAAGATTATTTATTTTTTATGGTTATTAGTAGTTTATCGAATACAAATCAATGATTTATGAAATTATGCCTTTAAATACGAGAAACGATCTACGATATATGAATATACTTTTAGACTCAAGAATAATACCGGGGCAAAATTCAGCAGACAATTATGAGGTGTTTTTTCGTGGATGAGTATAGTATGATGAACTTAAGTTTAATACATTTTCTTAAATGAGTATGTTTTTTCTACGATTATACTTTAGTGGTAATCTATATTTTTCACTTTAATTGAGATTGATTCATTCTAACTAAAAATCGCCCCGCCACACTATAACAGGAACAATCTGAAAAAGGAGGGGTACCGAAATACTACCAACTTTTTGTTTTGGCTCGTGAGTCTTATGGTTTAAGTTTGGACGATCTCAAAAATCAATATCCAAACTCTAATAACTGGAGTTGTGATCTTGGGGATCACCTCGACAAAGTTGGGACTTTGGAGTTAAACTCTACAGTTATTGGATAACGTACTACTTGGTGCTTTAATTATATTATTAGAGATATAATGCGGAAAGTAAAAGCACACAAGACACCAGATATTTTTTTAACGAGGAAACTGTCTTGCAGAAAAACCTCGAGACCTCGTCCAGATTGAACACCGCCCAGTACAAACTGATTACAAACACTAGCCTACTATAAGACTTTGGTCTGGGATGTAGCAGACACCAACTCAAGCCCTCCAAGCGAATTGACTACTGTCGCACTCCTTACGTCTCTAGATCCCCCACAGATCGTCACGCACTTGATTCCCCCAGCTGACGTCCTTTACATGCCTAGGAGTTGCTTTGACCGTTGTCAAAGGCTTGTGTCAGCAATACTGGCTTTGCAACCTAATTGTTGACGTATGGTCTAACTGTCCTCTATCAGTTTACCACACACAAGTTGACTTCCTTCGGATTGTTAAATCCAGGTCATACGGAAATCTACTTCACAAATCGGGGCTGACAAGCAAACCAAGTAAGCTATGCCCAACTTATCTCTACCTCGGTTATACACGAAGAATCACTTAAGAAACTTGTATAACTGGATCTAACTAGGTCTTACAACACCGACTGCAGCCGTGCGTTGCTACCTTTCAACCTTGTGTGTAACGTATCAGTTCTTGAATAGCCGTATAACAGAAGAGACGGACTATGGAATAGACAAGAACGTGATCAGGTTACCAAGGTTACAGG
This sequence comes from Papaver nudicaule, assembly GCA_023529015.1. NCBI lineage: Eukaryota > Viridiplantae > Streptophyta > Magnoliopsida > Ranunculales > Papaveraceae > Papaver > Papaver nudicaule. The sequence goes on from JAJJMA010174640.1 coordinate 1,526, forward strand.
TTAATCCGATATCAACCAAATATGGTCTCAATCTCCTACCTGTGCTTCCCAACTCTCAAGAGAAGTCTTTTATAGTCGTAGGGAGTTCCCAGAGGAGCTGCAACCTATAGAGGATGACTATACCACAACAAGCGTTCACCGAAGTGAAAAGAGTTTACGCTACCTTCCCCAAGGACCTTCACGTATGCTTGATGCTTGCGGTATTTTTCCGTAGACACCTCTATTTATAGCATTCAATAAGATAGGTTGCTTTGGAATAAAGCAATCAATTACTTGTCCCACAAGTTAAGGAAACCCTAAACTTGCCAACCAAGTAATAGAGATTAATCTCAATTGGAATTCTTTTTAAGTTTATCTGTCAAGTGTTTTGTTAGCTCAAAAACACTTCAAGATAGAAATCCAATAGACCAGAGATAATCTTATCTTATTGACTCATTGAGGATCGTTAGATGGACCACAAAAGATATTTATGTGATATACAAGTCCACCTAAGAGATAAAGGAGTTTAGAGTTTGACTCAAGTGAAATTCTGAAAGAATATACACTAAATCCGACACCAGCAAAGTAACCAACATTGGATTCGCGTACAGGTTCGCAAAATGTTCAGTCACTTTGGAACTCAGAAGAATTCTGAGTTTCTGGTTTGCGAACCGGTTCGTGAACCGTCCGCCTGTCAGATTTCGTCAAATCTGGATTCCGCTGGAAGTACTGGGCTTAGACAAAACTTAGACGTGTGTACGCCCTCAGCTGTAATCCATGGACTATTTGCTCAAGAGTACTCCTTTAGATTCATCCATATCCAACTAACGATTTGCAAGCAAACCATTGTAATGGACACATGGCACCGAATCTGTCTCATTCATTCTTGTACTCACAGTATTTGTGGGAGCAAACATTGGTCATGACACAAGGTCACGTTAGACAAGAATACGATCTCAATCGCTATTATCACTACTAAAGTAGTCGACTATATTTCAAAAGAATAGAGAAAGTAGAATAGAAGAATTTCCATAAAAGTCATAACTCCTACTAACCTTTTGTCGATGAAGAATAATTGATGTGTTCTTTGTCTTCACAGTCTTCGTCTTCAAGGTCTCTACTACTTTGTCTATATCCCAATTCCGAAATCTAAACTCTAGTAGGCTAAATCAAGAATTGAGTTTTGACACCTAAAACTGACAACTAGCTTGACATACCAACGCTAGTGGGTTTGACCGGACAATGCCCTAACACAATCACCCCACCTGGTGCGTAGCACGGGTTGCCAACTAGTTTAGATAATAGGTAAATATTTGTTTATGCATGATCTTAAAAACTTTTAAATAGAATCCTATTTTAGACTTTTTATCGCTACAAGGATTACCAATAGCGAGAGTCCCGTCTCTTATTGAGAAGGGGACAGCAGGGTCCGGTCTATAGGACTTCGTGAACTCCTCTTCTTTCTTTTAGATGAGGTCCACGAGCTGCTAGTAGAGGACATACCTGGATGGTCAGTCTTTTAAATCATGTCTGATAGATTCGTCTCCATGAAATGTATAATTTTTCTGCAATTTGAAAGAGACTTGTTAATATTTTTCTAAATATCAGAATTAATAGGCTTATTATCTTTAATGACCTGTTTGACATGCCTTTTCTCAACCCATTTCTTTACAGTCTTAGGGGAGGCTGGCTTTTTAACAGAAGCAATAGTTGTAGGTCGAGATCCAAGATCAGAAAGAGGTCTCATGTGAGACAACTTCTTTAGAGAAGTTCTACAATTATCCACTTTTTCACTCTCAAAGAAAGCTTCTTTTGAAGTAGACAGACTGTCTAATATGTTCCTGAGTATTAAGTTATCTTCTCTCAACTGTTGAGTTTTAATGTTATGAAGATACATTATACTAGAAAGAGAGCGTCTTTCAAAGTTTTGAATACGAGACTCAAGGTTTGACAATTCAAGCATGAATTGTTCCATGTCTACTTTATGTTCAAGCCGTTCTTTTTCAAGATCTTTTTGAAGCAGAGTGAGTTTTTCTGTCAAGAGACAGATTTACTTATCTTGATGGATATCATCGTGCTGAGCACTTAACGATAAGCAAGTTAAATGCATACACAGATCCTTATTATGCAATGGAGAGATCCCCAAGCGTTCCTCTTCTGGATAGTCGAGAGTTGCATTGAAGGCTTTCAGTTTATCATAGTAGTCTTTGTTAGGGCAATCAGGAGAGATATGTCCATAACCTAGACATTTGAAGCACTGTAGTAAATCTTCTGTATTTTCCCAATTCTTTTTCTTGTTGGGAGCAGAAAAAGTTTGTGGGTTCTTTTTCTTTTTCAACCATTGAGAGACGAGAGAAACAAAGTTCCGGTCCTCAAATATAAAATCAGGATTTTTATCAAGAGGTGTCTCAGGAGTCTGAGCTTTTAGGGATATGACTTTACTTTGATGCTCGTAATCAAAGATTTTTAGTTTAGAAACCAAATCACCTCTTGATATGTCATATCCATGTTTTTCTTGGATGGCATGTTTTTTTTGAATCATATCTGGGAGGAAGTGACCTTAGAATTTTTCGCACAATATCTCTTTCTTCGATGGTTTTCCCTAGTGATAGAGAGGCGTTCACGATTTCAGAGAGTTTGTGTTCAAATTCTGTAAAGGTGTCTTCATCAGCCATTCGGAGACTTTCCCAGTCAGACATGAGATTTTGAAGTCTTGCTTCTTTCTCCGCAGTATTGCCTTCGTGTACTGTTTTCAAAATATCCCAAGCATCTTTGGCAAATTCACATGTCTCCACATGATGATGCAGATCGGGTGTTATGGCGTGAGTGATGGCGTTAAGCGCATCAGCTTCTAATTTTGCTTTAGCTATGTCGTTTTCATTATACTCGCTTGGTTTCTTATTGCGAGTGAGAGCAGCATCACCTTCTCCTTCAATAAGGTAGGTGGTGTGTATCCATCAATCACGTAGACCCAACTGTCAAAGTCCGAGATTGTAGAAACGACGGCATACTAGATTTCCACAATATATAATTTGTGCCATCAAATACAGGTGGAACATGTACATTCGCAGAATGAGTGTTCATAGTTCACGAAAGCGTCAAACACATACAGTTACGTCTCTTACAAGGTGTTTGCCGGCTCTGATACCAACTGAAAAGAAGGGGATACCAAGATACACCACCAACTTTTAGTTTTCGTGAACCTAGTTGATTACGGTTGTTTGAACGATCTCACAAATAAATATTCAAATAACAACCTGAGTATAGTTCAGAGAACCGAACCCTAACAAGAACGTGGTTCTCGTATATCTCAACAGAGATGGATTCACTCAAAGGTTATGAATCAACAAAATTGCAATTACTTCTATTATATATCAGAGACAATATAATGCGGAAGGGAAAAGTAATGCAAGACACCAGAATTTTGTTATCGAGGAAACTTCAAACCTAGCAGAAAAACCCCGGGACCTCGTCCAGATGTGAACACCCTCAGTATTAACCGAATACAGACGCTAGCCTACTCTCAGACTTCGGACTGGAATGTATCGAGACTGAATTCACCCTACAAACAATTCAGCTACCAATGTGCTCCTACGTCTCTTGGCTCCCGCAGAAACCTACGTACTTGATTCCCCTATCTGACGTCGTTTACAGGCCTAGAGTGGCTCCACTTCTCTTCGTGAAGGCTAGCGCTACCCTGCTTCTAACAGGACGCCTAAAAGTATCCAAGTAATGAAACGAGAATACGATTGTGATTTCCTTTAGACTTAAGTCAGGGTTAATGGAAATCTGTTTTGTTGATTAGGGCTTATTGATCTAGCCGAAACAACTTTACCTCCTAACGCTAGACGAACTTAATATGAAACCTAGTTCGTGAAACTGCGTTACGGAACTTCTAGGGTTTACGATTCAAGATCTACCTTACGAAGTTTATATCAAATCTTGGTCGTGATAAGATTGAAAATATTCAATCGACCCAAGATACATGATCATGAATTTTACTTCCGACCTGTGTTTCACGATCCTCAAGTGAAGTCTTTCAACAGTCGTAGTCCAAAAGGACTTCGAGATGATGATCAACCTTTGCAAGGATACACAGATGTGTAGACGATTGAGATTGTTTCTTGCATAAGGTCATCTATTTATAGTGATCACCAAGGGAGGCTTTGCTTGAAAATTAAACAACCTTGAGTAGGGCTCAAGCAAGTTCCGGAACTAGGAAAGTTCATAGCTTGAATACCCGTTTTCAATCTTCTTCTAACTTTGGACTAGGCCAATAGTTAAAGAGAACTCAACCTTGATTGAAGGTTTGCGACTTCTGGTCCAAATCATGTTTGAACATCGCTTGGATTAAGTAGTTGAATTCCATGGGCCAAGTAATGACAAGTCCGAGAACTAATCATGTCTAGACCGAAAACTTCAAGATATGAAAGTTGGGAAGTTTTCCATGGCTTATATGTACGCGTTCATAGAGCTGTCAATTGGAGTTCAGGAGAATTCATGAGAAATCATTGAACTCGTATGTACACGTTCATAAAGACTCGCTCGTTCTCAGGAATGCCTTAAGCAACACATGTACGCGTTCACCGTTGAGGTAATTTCAAGAGACAATTCAACATACTCAACCTATACATAATATCACGGATGTGACAAATGTAAAGGCGAAGAATCCTATAATACCTTCGGATCTTATAAACAACATCATAGACTATTGATATGATAGAAATGGCAAATACGAAACATGGAAAGGAAAAACCTTTCTAACCTTTAGCGAGGACGTTATGATTTATAAAGTAGTAAGCTCCGGTCTTCGTCTCGATTACCTAAAACTATCCTAGTCCGAGGTTGTAGAGTAAACTTATCAAGGATTGTGTTTTTGTCAACTAAACTTGACAACTGGCTTGAGATAGCAATATCAGTGGGTTCAACCGAGCAATGCTCTAACAGAATGATTAACATAAGGGTACTGCACGTGTGGCGTGCAAGTGTAAATGATACCAGTAAGATTGAAATCGAATTTCAAGCATAAAGAAAGATAGGAAAAAAATATAAAGAAAGATTGTCATACTGCCTTCAGCTAAACCAAGCAACAGACTGCACCAATTCACCACCACTTAGCCTTAGGGGATCGAGACAACCAGAAACACGAGTGTGGCAGGGTTATAGGGTTAACAAACATTTGGTTCAAGTTGGGTTCATTCTTTGACCTAAATACAAAACAGATGATGATGCCAAGTTTTCACCACCGACTTATAATCAAACCTACAGGGGAAGAAGAAGTTCTGAAGACAGAGGTGATTTATAGACTGTTGAAGATCATAGGAGATATGATACTGGGTACTAGTCAGTTAGGATTTGGACTTCGGTTTATGCCAAGAAAACAAGAAAGGGTTGAAATTTGCTTTGTCTGTGGATGACTATGTGTGTGTAATGAATGAAATAGAATCTTGCAGGGAAGGAGATTTTGGAGGGTTAAGAAACTAACATGAAGGTGATACCCATCACACGAGGTCGTACACGTCAGGTATTCGACAGAAAGCCTGAGCATAATCAGTTCTTGTGTTGAGATATTCTTGCCATCCCGTTGCACCAAGGGTTGAGAATTTAAGAGAAGTTTTCGAAGCCGAGATGGAGAAGGAATGTAACACAGGTTAATGGTGATTAGGGCATTGAAATTGTGGCAGGAAAGAAAGAAGAAATGGCTGGTTGAAAGGTGATTTGAGGTACTGCTGGGATTTCAGGTAATGTTTAAGGCATTGTTTTGTCAGGAAATCTGGCAAGGATTATGAAGTTGCTGTTACTGGTTGACTGACTTGCTTTGCAGTCGGTTCAAGCACGGCGATGGTCATCTAAGAAGAAACAAGAGAAGGTTTTGAAGATCAGGGTCACACAGAAATTGGGTTTGGACTTGGCAGAGTTTTGAGAGTTTGAGTACGAGTCTGCCAAAACTTAAATTAGGGAAGGACTAATGTAGCAGTTGTTGTGTTCACCGGACTGAAGTCTTTACCAAGGGTTCACCATGTGTTGTGTGCGTATCTGAGAAGGTTGAAAAAGGGAAATCGGAGCTAACAAGGAAAGAAAAGATTGGGTACGATTTTGGGTTATGATAGGAAAGAGTTTTCACGCCGAGAAATTAGCTGAATAAGAGAACCGTTGTTGTTAATATTTGAAGATGACTCGTTGAAGATTACTGAGTTATGTTTAGAAGTTCACATGGTCTAAGAAACTTAGGTTGTTCGGGAATCAAGTCTGCGGCAAAAACAGAAGATATAAAAGGAGAAGAACGGGAGCAATATCTAATATCTCATACATCTTCTCGACGTACACATAAACCACCATAGTTTTGCACCTCCATCAGGAAGGAGCTTCGCTCCTCTCCAACCATTACCACCTGCACCACCATCAATCCACTGCATACATCATCCAGTTCAGGCCATCACCATCTACAACATCCTCACATCCACATCAGCAACAACTCGACGCTACCATCATTCTATTATCACCAGCACCACCTCCACGACGTCATTACCACCTGTTCGACCCATCCACCACCACCAGAGCTTGAGGAGTTTGTTGTCCATACCACCAGCATAATTTGGATTTATTTCTGAGTTTTCGTCACCTTGAACTCCTTTAATTCTTTGAATTTATTGTCAAGAATATGAACTCCATGCGTAGCAAAATTCTTGTTTGGTTTGGGATGATTTTGAAACTATTTTTGTTTGAGTCTTTATGCGAGTACTTCTTTCTTTTGATTATTGTATTATTGTTTATCTTCTACCATGCGTGTTGGTACAAAGTACCCACCACCTACGTGTAAGCATCTGAGGAAAGGAAGTAAGATAAGCAGGGCAGGAGAGAAACACCGAGTGAGATCTGGGGACCCTACTCCCCATCTCGAGTGAGGATCTGGATGGAGGGTTAAGATTTAAGGAGTCCTTATCCATCTATAGTGAGAATCCAGATGAAGGGCTGAGAGCCATCCACGACAGAGCTGATGGGACTAGACATCAAAAGACAGCTGTTCGGCAAGGGGAACACCCAACTACCCACATTAAATGCCCGGTCAGAGAAAGTCAGAAGTCAAGAGACGCGTGTCAAGTTCTTGGCGGTGGAAAGAAGCATGAGCCGCACTCAGAAGAAGACTTCAGTTAGAAGTAAGCAAGGTGCCGCAAACTCATAGAAGAATGCCGCACTACTAAAGGAGGAGAAAGGACCCCACCAGGTGTGAACACAAATGTCTGGGAACCGCCTTAGGACTCCTATAAATACTCAGCTCAGTGGAATGAGCTGAGGAGGGGCATTTGAGTGCAAGATTGGGAGAAAGAAGTACCAAGCCATAAGCTAAGAGAAAACTGTTATCAATACCATCTTGTAACCTTACTCAAAGTCGTTAAGACTGAAACATGTATATTGTAATATGATTACCACCTCGATATGAATGATCAATTATAACCTTTAGAGAAGTAATTTGGTGTTCTTATTTACTTACATAACTCATTGGATGTTACTCTTTTGTATTAAGTGAATCCAAGGACTCAATATCATATTTATCTTGTTGGTTTGTGACTTAAGACTAGGATAGTTTAATGCACAAACAGTTTGGCGCTAGAAACAGGGACTTCGGTCTCTGGTAAAGGATTTATCCTTCCCGTGCTACCTTGTGTATCTCTACATTCAAGTTTTTTTCTCTTATTTATAGAAAGTAGCTAAAGGTATCAAGGGAAGAGGGTTAAACACTGTTTAAAAATATTGGTCATGTTTTCCTGGTGTTTGCTTATCGGTTTTTTATGTTTTCATAAGCATTTTTGAAAATCACTGCCGTAAGAACTTAGAATTAGGCAAAGTATTACTAAGTTTGTGGAATGGGAAACTCTAAAGACATTCACAACTCCAAGATCAGAACGAGGAGTACAACAAAGGACCAATCTGATATGAGGGATGCAGACGCAGTTGAGCATATCAGCATCACTCCAGGGGTTGCGGCATACAGCTTAGTTACGGCGACAAACAGTGCAGCAGCAGAAAAAGCCTCGGCAGGAAAAGCCGCAGTAAATAAAGCCGCAGCAAATAAAGCCGTAACAGATAAAGCCGCAACGGATAAAGCTGCAGCACTAAAGCTTGCGTAGAAAAAGTTGCTTGCTGACCACCAGGCCTCATGCATAGCGGCCGCACACAAAGCCCAAGAGGATAAAGCCGCAGCCGAGAAATTCTTTTCAGAAAAAGCTGCAGCACAGAAAGCCACAACACAAAGAGCCAATATAGAAGCAGTAGCAATGGAAAAGGCCCAAGTGGAGAAAGCCAGATTCGACAAATCTCAGTACAATCATAAAGCCGCAGCAGAGAGGACTGCCGCAGTAGAAAAATTAGCAGCCAGTACGGCTTTCCTGGAAACAGAAGAGGCCGTAGATCTGGAGGCCGCATTGAAAGCATCACGACAAGAAAAGGTGGGAGATTCATCGTTTGTAGTTCCCAACCAGCCTTATGGAATCCCACTGACCAGGCCATCAAAGGTAAGCCAGCTACAACCAAGGATGTTTCTAGGTGAGACAAGCGCACAACCAAGAGGACTAGGAGTGCTACAAGAGGTTTACTCCAACAAAAGACTAGGAGACGTAAGGCCATCAATTCCAGTCATAGTTGAAGGCAAAAATGGTAACTTGAGGGTCAATAATCGCACACTTCCTAATCTGTCAGAAGAAAGCAACCACCTAGTAAGGGAGCTCCATGAGTTCCAACTGGAAGAAATGAGGAAATTCAAGTCCACCTTTACTGACGCACTTTCCCTTTTGGCAGAGGAAAATCAGATACTAAAAGACAATCGAGGAAGACTTGAAAAGAGGCTCCAAAAAACTAAAGAGAGAGCGGCCGAAAACAATTCAGTGGTGAGAGCAGTAAAGTCACCAGATAGCCAAGTAGTTCCTTACTTGGAACCAGATCAACCACAGCCACTTCGGTGCGTACACCCAAGATATGCCTCAAAAGTCAATGTCTTACTCGCAAAGAAAAAAGAACCAGAGTATAACCCTTATGGTGATGGGGGTGAGGACTACGAAGACACTGTGCCCAATCATGATCGCACTGCTATGAGGCATAAACAACAAGATGATATGGAGCAAATGCGCCAGGAGATCAAAATGCTCAAATCCAAGCAGGGCGGTGGACATTTAGAGGAAGCCATGAAAGATTCTCACTCCACACCTTTGGTTCCGAGAATTAGTTTCTATAAGCTCCCGGATAAATGCAAGCCTCCCACTTTCCTTTGCGTTGAAGGACAGGAAGGTATTATAGAAGAGCAATGACACAACGGGAATGGGGCGACAAGGTAATGTGTAGGTTTTTTCTGTCAAGTCTCAAAGGCCCAGCCTTGGCTTGGTATGATGATCTTCCTTCTCACTCGATCAACTCTTTTGAGGAATTAACAAATGCATTCATCACTAAGTACTTATACAATAAAGGACTAAGGCTGGCCTTGATCGAATGTTTGCCCTGGCCATTGGACCAAATGAGACTTATCAAGAGTTAAGAGATAAATGGATTAAAATTGGGCAAGAAATTGGAAGTGTAAATCCAGAAATTAGCATCAATTGTTTTAAGTGGGCACTGGACCGAATGAGCAACCTTTTCGTAGACATCCACAACCAAAAGCCTAAGACCGAAGGAGATCTCATGGTTTTGATTGACAAGCATGTCCGACTTCGAGAAATTCAGAAGGATAATCCTAGAGCACAGCCGTCTTCCAAGGTCCCACAGCGTACTGACTCCGTGGAGCCTGAGCCCTCAGCACCCAAAAGAAATTATGAACCAGCAAAAGCTCCATATCCGGATAAAAAAGCCATGAGTGAGGATTATAAGCGAAATGATGGTAGGCCCAATAACTTCAAAAAAGGAGTATTATTCAATGATATAGTATACACCAAGCTGAACGCATGAATTGTCCAAATAATGGCAGCTATAAAAAACCGTCAAGATTTTGAATGGTCGCTCACACGAGGCAGACAACATGACAAAACGGCAAACCACCCTGAAAGGTGTGAGTACCATGACTTCAGGGGTCACAAAACTGAAAATGTAAGAACCTTAAGGACCAAATTCAAAAAATGATCAATGCAGGAAATTTGAATTAATACGTGTTAAGCCCCAATGATGTGAACCATCCACAAAAAGATAAAAATGTAAAACTACCTGACAACCAAATTATCCACATGATAACTCATTCGGAGCATTATGACCCATCCCTCTCAGGAGATGTAGGACGGAGATTAAAGAAAAGAGTTGAGGATCATGAAATGTTTAAGATTGATGGAGTTATTACAGAAGACTGGGAAGAATGGATGTCTGCGCCCCTTACATTTTCTTCTGAGGATGTTGATCAAGAGTTGGAAACCCATAATGATGCCTTAGTACTCACTCTACCAATCTCAGGATGGAATGTCACTAAGATCTTAATGGACGGAGGAAGCTCGTTGAACGTACTTTTCTACGATACCTATAGACGAATGGAGTTTACTGACGAGCAGCTCACCCCTTCACGTTTTACAATCTATGGGTTCAATGGGGCAGTGTCCAAGCCAAAGGGAGAGATCATTTTGGAAGTTAGGGCCAGATCAATTCGAATTAACACGAGGTTCAGTGTGGTCGAAGCCCCTTCCCCTTACAATGCAATCATGGGAAGGTTATGGGTACACAGACTAAAAGGAACTGCCTCAACATACCACCAATTTTTACGTTTTCCAGGACCTCATGGAGAGCTCCAAATCAAAGGAGACCAGATGGACGCCAGAAGTTGCCAGGCAGAGGAAACTCAACACAATGTGGAAAAAGTTCAAGCACTTCAAAACCTGAAAAGGGAAAAGAAGGAAAGTATCAAAGAAGAAAAATACCAACAATATCTAAAGGATGTTGAATGCCAAAGATTAGAGTGCGTCCCTGGACCAAACACTAATGATAAAGTACTCAGTCCTGACAATCTAGCTACTGAGGTACTCAGTAATGAAGCTATCATCTCAGCCAGCAGGCCAGACAGTGAGGCCGTCAAATAACAATTAAAGAAAGCTCCGCTCTGTGGAAGCCCTACCCCTACCTTTTCCGCCCTGGAGCCAACAAAGGAAGTCAACATAGGTGATGAAGACACGCCAAGAATGATAAAAATAGGAACACTAATGGAAAAAAAGCGTGAGCGCCAACTACATGAACTCCTAAAAGAATACGCGGACATCTTTGCATGGAAAATGTCGGACATGCCGGGTATAGACTCTGAAGTAGTAACCCATAAACTGAGAATTGAGGAGGGATCAGCACCATTTAGGCAAAAGGTGCGAAAAGTATCATCTGAATACCACCATGAGGTGGAAAAAGAGCTCAGAAAGCTTCTGGAAGCCGGATTTATTAGAGAAGTCGTTTGTCCCACGTGGATCTCAAATATGGTTTTGGTACCAAAAAAGAATGGAGGAATACGCATCTGCATAGACTTCACCAATCTTAATAAAGCTTGTCCTAAGGACAGTTACCCCATTACCAAGTATTGATCAGCTGGTGGATGCCATTGCAGGTCATGAGCTCCTTTCTTTCATGGATGAGTACTCCGGGTATAACCATATCGCACTAGATAAAGATGACCAGGTTCACACTGCCTTCTTTACCCCTCATGGACTATACTGTTACACAAGGATGCCCTTTGGACTTAGAAATGCTGGGGCAACTTATCAGAAGCTAATGGACAAGATTTTCAAACCATGGATTGGACACATTTTGGAAGTCTATGTGGACGATATGTTAGTCAAAAGTAAAAAGGCAATTGACCATATGGAGAACCTCAGAGAAATATTTCAGGCGATGAGATCCTGCAGGATGAAGGTGAATCCAGAGAAGTGCACTTTCGGAGTCACATCAGGAAAATTTTTGGCACACTTGGTAACCAAAAGAGGAATTAAAGTGGACCCAAGCAAAATCCAAGCAATTGTTAATATGCCCTCACCCAAGAGCCTCAAGCAAGTTCAGAAACTGAATGGAAGTCTGGCGGCCCTGGGGAGATTCATTGCGAGATCTTCAGATAAATTAAAACATTTCTTTGACATTTTGAAAAAGGAGAGCAAATCCGCTTGGAATGGAAACTGTGAGGCAGCATTCTAAAAAATCAAAGAATACCTGGCGTCCATACCAATATTGCAAAAGCCTGAGCCTGGTGAGGTCTTAACACTCTATATTACCGCCACAGAGAACGCAGTAAGTGCGGTGCTAGTAAGAACCGTCACGAAGGTAGAACAACCCATCTATTATGTCAACAAAACCCTCAACCAAGCAGAGAGAAACTATACTAGGATAGAGCAACTCATCCTGGCACTTGTTTTTGCCTCACAGAAGCTTCACACTTATTTTCAGACTCACTGGATCAGGGTTCCAACAAAAGCCCCACTAGGGATAGTCTTGAAAAACGTCTCAGCAGTAGGGAGGGTGGAAAAGTGGAATGCACAATTAGACCAATTCGATATCATATTCGAGTCTCGAACCACTTTGAAGTCTCAAGTACTGGCAGATTTCCTTGAAGATTTACCTTTAAATGATGAATCTGAAATAGATGGCCTCCCGGAAGAAACTACGAGTGAAAAAGAGCCCAATACAATTCCACATCCCTCTGACAAGCGCAGATGGGAGGTATTTGTGGATGGATCAAAGAACGACGAAGGAAGCAGAATCAGAATAGTCATTACTACCCCCACTGGAGACAAAATGGTACATTCACTTCGCTTGGAATTTGGTGATGTTACGAATAATATTGTTGAATATGAAGCAGTCATTCATGCATTGAGAATCATCATAGAACTAGGAATATCAGGCGTACGACTCACCAGTGACTCTTAGTTAGTCATTAGACAGTTGGAATTAAAATACAAAACATTGGATGACAACCTGGTGTCTTACATGACTTTGGCGCAAAGTTTGGTATCCCAGATATCAAATATCACTCTGAGGCACTTATGCCGCAAGGACAACCGACATGCGGACGCACTGGCCTTCATTGCTTCCATGACCCGCAATAAAAAAGAAACTTCTATTAAAATAGGGCGAATTTATGAACCATCAGTTGAGCTAAAGCAATCTTTGGGGCAATGCATTGCGACCTGATCAGGCATGAGCCATCAATGGAATGCTGGCCCAGGACCAGAGGAGAATTTGGAAGATGGAACAACCTTCCAAGACGATGAGATACTCCCTAAAACTGTTGAAAAAGGAAAGAATGCCGCTCTACTGCCTAGAGAGGACAATGTTAATCCAACAAAGAAAGCTCGCACCAGACCTCCGTCCTCACCCTTAGAAGAAAATGATTGGAGAACACCACTGATCCAACACTTAGAAGGGACAACGGTATTAACAAATGCCTCTGACAGAAAGAAGTCAGAATTAAGGGTAAAAAATTATAGGATGAGGGACGGAGTCTTATATCGTCAATCTTTCTTAGGACCATTGTTAAGGTGTTTATCCAAAGAAGAGGGGCATGAAATACTGTTTGCCATCCATTATGGTAACGCAGGTAATCATAGCGGAATGAGATCTTTGGCACTCAAAGCTAAAACACAAGGATACTATTGGCCTTTCATGAATAGAGACTGTAGATGGTGAAAAATGAGAGAGGGACAACATCGTAAAACTCCTCTCTAACTACGCCTTATCTAGGGGCAATCGCCTATTCAGGCACATCTCTATAGCTCAGAATGCAACCTATTCTACGACTACGAGCTGAATATACTCTCTATGAGTTCTCTCTTATAACTCCCGACTAGTGCAGTACTGATAATCTCACCAGCACATAAACCCATTAATCTGCTTCATATCGACATCGCCCAGAATTCCTCGATACTTGAACAAGATTGCTCAATGGTACATGGTGAAGAGTTAACAGAGACGCATCCTCATGGATTTCCTCTCAAAATATGACTCAACGTTCGAGTCTCAATGAAAACCTCAGGAACACCGAAGCTCTAGGCCTGTCCAGAGTTCTCTGAAAAGCATACAACAGCCTAAACAGGCTTAAGCAGACCACACTCTAAGCTCAGGATGGTCTAACATACCATGGATAAGCACGCCATGACTTCAAGTACGTTGTAGCGGTACAAGCACAAGAAGAGATTGCTTTCTCTTAGCCGCTAAAAGTGAAATACGCGCACCATAACCAAAGCAGCGTAGCCAGAACGCACCAGCTGCAACAAAGTTGGCCTTGACCAAAGGCCAAGGCCGTGGCGCCATACACTAGTACAAAAATGGCCTTTGGTGACAGTTCATGGTTCGAAACCGTGACAGTTGACACTAGAACTGTCACAAAAGAATAGGCTATGAGATATACGTAACAGTTTCTAATCAAAACTCTCACCAATGATAAAGAATAGTAGTGACAGTTATTTAAACTGTTATTGAATGATAATACAATGACAGATTTTGTTGAAAAATGTTACTATTTTAATTGTGCCATATAAAAACTGTCATCGAAGGGTTAACTTATAGATGACAGTTCTTTAATTGACGTCACTTGCATTACGATCCGATAAAAAAACTGCTGCTGAGCATTTTTTAAGCACACGATGTGGTGAGCACACGTATCGGTCTGTTTTTTAGTACACGTAGTAATCTCACCAACTACGTATGCACTGGGTCTCATCTTTCTCTATCTATGTGTCTCTCGAGTCTCGACTTCTTCGCCTTCCCCATCTTTCTCTTTCCTTCCCTTAATTCTTATCGTTGTACAATCAGATCTATATCTCATGGTTTTTGTCTGGATCTCATCGTTTACTCTAATCTGGGGTTTCATCTATCTCGCTTGCTTTTAATTTTTTTCAAAATGTTCTTGCAACCACATGAATCTCTCGATTTGTTCTGGTGAGAAAAATTATGGTACTGCGTTAATTGATAGGGTTCTTAATGCCGGTCACGAGGATTCTTATTATGTGTCTGTGATTTCCCACAAGGTATAAGTTTTCTTTTTTCAAGTGAAATCTCTAGTTTATGATTTGGGTTTATTTTAATTTTCTATTGAAATAGATCGACTTTCATTTCCTCCCAACTTATTCTTCCCTTTCTGAACCATTCCAATTCTTCCATTCCTTATTCTGTAAAACAAATGCAGGTCAACCTAATACCAATAGAAAAATGGCCTCTGCTGAACAATTGATTCTCGGTCTTTGCAATCTCGATCTTAGAGAAAACGCTTTCATTGATCTATCTAAGGTGAGAAAACCCTTAACTTCGATATTGCCTCAATTTGTTTGTAAAAGGGATCAATTTTTATATTTCCAGTGCACTTTTTGGGTTTCTGTTGTAAAGGAGGAAAATTTCTTATCTGATTAACGATTTCTAGTTGTGGGTTTCCGTTAAAATAGATCGATTTCTACTTTTATAGTTTGCATTTGAAGTTCTAACTCAATCAAACCCGAAATTAAATAATTTGGATTGGAAATATGAAATTTTGCTGATATTTTTCCTCTCTTGAGCTAATGTTCGTCATTGCATTAATTCCTGTGTGCATGTATATTAAGAGTATTAAAAGTTAGGCCTTTTTGGGATATTTGTTGTAAAAGAGGGAAAAGTTGTAAGCTGGCTTCTTTCTATGATTTGATTTGATTTACTTGGGTTACGTTAGAAGAAACAAAGTAAATTATGTTTTTCCTTTTTTGTATCAGAAAAGAGAGATATTTCAAGATCTTGCTCCTTCACTGTGGAATTCCTTTGGGACTATTGCTGCGCTCGTGCAGGTATGGTTACATTTGTATTCACATCAGCTTTTAGAAGTTGGTTTATACAAGTTTTGACTGATTTTCTTACAAACTTGTATCTCTTACAAGAGATAGTTTCCATATACCCTGTACTTTCACCTCCAAGCCTTACTCCAGGAGCATCAAACCGAGTTTGTAATACGCTTGCTCTCCTACCGGTCATTGTTACTACTATAATTTTAGTTTAATTTATTTTAAACTTGGTATATGTCTTTGAGCTTGTCATAGTGGAAATGTTACATGAAAAGGAAAATAATCAACTTGTGTTTCATGAACTGCATTTGGTGGAAATGGCAGGTCGTATTAATACTTGTTTCGTGCTTTGAACCGTTGTATTTTAATTTATGTCATCTAAAACATCGTTTAGTTACTCTCTTTTATACTCGGATACTATGAGATATAGTTTAATCATTTCCTCTTGGTTCTTTTTATTAGTCTGAACGTACAGTGATACTTTGGGTTAAAACCTTCAACACGGTTCAACTATTGTACTGTTATACCAATTCCATTCCTTGTTCTATAAAAATAAATGTACTGTTATACCAATTCCATTTCTTGTTCTATAAAAATAAATGTAGCTCAACCTAATACCGATAGAAAAATGGCCTCTGCTTAGTAATTGGTACTCGATCTTTGCAATCTCGATCTTAGAGAAAACGCTTTCCTTGATATATCTAAGGTGAGAAAACCCTTCTTCAATATTTCCTCAATTTATTTGTGAATCTCCAGTGCACTTTTAGGGTTTCTGTTGTAAAGGAGGAAAATTTCTTATCTAATTAACGATTTTTAGTGATGGGTTTCCGTTAAAATAGATCGATTTCTACTTGTATAGTTTGCATTTCAAGTTCTGATTCAATGATTGTTGCTCAATCATAATGATTATGTTCTTGATGTTGGTGGATTGTAAGATGATTTAAACTATGAATTTGGGGACTTAAGAGTTATAATTTGGGTTTCCTATTCGAGTTATCGACTTGCCTATAGTAAATTTAATAACTCAAGTTTTCTGGTTTTGTCTCCTGTTCTTTGTAACTGACCTGTACAGTATTTTGTATATACTGCAGAGATCTTAGCTGCAACTTGATAAATGGACCACTTCCTTCAATCTTAAGAAATTTGACTTATGCGGAAAAACTGTAAGTTTGGTTTCTTGGTTTACCTTGTTGATATAGAAATGTCATACACAATGCAGGGTTCATATATGATATAATTGGTATGGATTTGTTCTTGTAAGTACTTACACAAAACTAAACTAATAAGTAGCATTCCACCTGTATTTTGTTGTTATTCATGTCTAGATGAATTGATTCTTGTGCAGGTACTGCATAACTGGTGGAAGATTCAGGCTTTTCAAGAGATATACTTGGTGTTCAGAGAATCTTTATGTAGCACATATTCTGTATTAGCACTTTCAAAAGAGAATTTGATAAAATATGGTAGTAGTAGTAGCGTTTTGTTAGTGGTGGGTGATAGGGTGAGGAATTGGTTTCTCTCTGGGTATCCACCTTATAGTGAGTTGTTGCTGAGAAGAGTTGGGTGTATTTGTGTTGATTATGTGCAGAACCATTCTGAAAAGCTAGTAGCTATCTTTTTGATTTGAGTAATTTTTGTTGTGTGGATTCAGGTACTGGGACATTAGGCAGCAAACACCGGTCCAGTCCACACACATCAGCTCCCAGAAAAATATTATGCACTCTCTGTGAAGTATCCTTCGATGGTTGTCAGAATGGCAGATAGAAATCTGAATGTTTTTAACCTGAAAAAATTTCAGGTATAGTTATGTACAATTTCTCCAAAAGTTTATTTTGTAAGGAACTTCGTATCACTTCTGTTACCGTATCATCATTCTATATATGCTCTAGTATATTTAAGTAAATGGAAGTGTTATAGTAGTTTTGTATATTAATATGAGGAGAGAATCCAGTCGCCTTTCAAATACCAAACTATATGTGTTGCTGCATTCCCGAACTAGCAAGGTTTTTTGGTAAGTGTTGGTTTATTTTCTCGCGGTTTTATTCTTGTTAGTTTTTCTCAGTGTAGCTGGGTTTATATTGAAAAATTAAAGCAAGGTTGCATAGCAAAGTTTTTATTCCTCATAGTGCCTAAAACAGACAGTCTACTTTATACATGAACTTTGTATTGGCTACAGTAGGTGAGAAAACGCTTTCCTTGATCTATCCAGGTGAGAATACCCTTAGACAGTCATCTGAATCGTTTGACTGGACATACATATATTAGACTTTAGGGTTAGTGGGCCTTTTAAGGATCATTTGTTTAGTGTCCTTCATATGGAGCTTAAGTGATGTTTTACTAATTATATCTCATCTAAGAGTTGGCCCATTGGCTAAATGGTTTGTGAGCTCATTTATTGGTTAATAGTAGGTCTATATTTTTTATCATGTAAGCTGGCCTTGATTCTATCTACATTTTGCTTTTTGACCTAAAAATATTATTGACAATTTCTAGCGTTGTATACCTGAAATTCCAGGATTTGTTAGCTGAGGTCGTTACCGCAGAAGCAAGTGATCAATTGAGTGTAGATGGGAAGACTGTTCTTACTTCCTGGTCCACTGCTAAACAGCTTTGAAAGTCTGCTACTAAATATCATGGGATGCCGAGGAATGACAGAGATACCTTGTGGTGCCAATATGCGGATGAAATGCAGAAAAAGCAAAATGTGGGACCTGACGTGAAGGGAGAGAAGCTTAGCACATATGCAAAGAGTAGAGGCTACCGTTTCAAGGAGGATCGAGGAGACTTCACGAGCTGAGTTAGCTGCAAGTTTAGAGAAACAACTTGATTATTAAAGGCTGCATCACAGCCATAACAGGAAAAGTTATATTGATTGATGAGCTTAAGTTTGTTACATCTGCTGAAGAGAAGGAGCTTAGGAAACTCAGTAAAAAATCAAAGAAGCTCAAGGAGAAGGTCAGCTTGATTAACAACACAAAATGGCATCTTTATTAGTTTCTTTTAGGTCAGTACTTTACGTTTATGTGAAGTCTATTGAGTTATGTCAGGCATCAACCTGTATTTAATTTTCGATTTGAATTTCTAGTTTTGTACTACTTACCATATTAAATAATAAATTTACTGAGTTTGATGCAATTAAAAGTTCACTCAATAGTTAGTATTATTTTAGTATTGATTATTTCCGTACTGCAATATGAGACATATCATAAGGTTTTTCATGACAGTTTTGTTTAAGAAACGTTGCTTAATTTGTCAATTACGACAGTTTTGTAAAGAAAACTGTCACCTTAAGCAAAGCAATTAATTTCCAGTGACAGTTTCATTTAGAAAAATGTCATCTTAGGCCTTAAGAATGACAGGTTTCTAAAGAAACTGTTACCTTATACGCATGATTTGGTGACAGTTTTTATAAGATCTTTCGTGACAGGGGCTTATGTGACAGGCCATAAGGTTTTCAAAAACTGTCATATAATTATTTTGGTGACAGTTTTAAACTGTCACCTAAGACCATTTTTGTACTAGTGATATATCATGGCGCCATGAATATCTGCGCTACCAAAATTGGCCTTGGCGAAACGCTAAGGCCGTGGCGCCATGAACCATGGCGCCACAACAAACTGGCCTTGGCGCCATGACTCATGGCGCCATAAAAAACTTACAGCGCTAACAGCGCTATAGAAATTGGCCTTGGCCTCCGTAGCCCCTTAGGCTATGGTGCCACAAATCCCTGGCGCCATGAAAACTTAACCTTGGCCCAAGGGGAAGGTGCTACGCAGGCGCCATATCCATAGCGCCATGAGTTCCTGGCCTTGGCCAACGGCCAAGGCAATTCCTATACACCCACTACGCATGTCTCGAAAGCACCACACTCACGCTGGTCACGATATCCTAGTCATACGACACTACTCAAACTCAACTCAACCACGCAATATCTGCGTATCACTCGAGATATCAAAACATCACACGAGGGGATAACTTTAGGGGTATTGGTCTGGCGGTCTACGACAGTTAAGAAGAAACTGATAGAGATGATGGACAGTTACGAGAAAGTGGTGCTGAGTGGACATGTTATACACAACTCTAGCGGTTACAGAGCACAACTCAAGTCCTCCACTCCTCCACTCTTCCACGACTTCCACCTTCTCTGTCGAGAGATCAGGGTGAGTACAACACTATAAATAGAGGCTTCCTCTATCTTCCAATACAGAATAACCAGAACGCTCACGAACACCAAAGCCTCGGAGCACGAGCAACAACCAGATTCTGAGTAATTCAACACACTTCTAGCCTTGGAGATCTCCAGTCACCCTCACGACGGAGATCTTGAACTCTCACACCCAGAAACACATCCTCAACCTGATCTCAAGTTTCTTCCACTATTTCCCTCCCTAGACCAACCTCGTCCTCTCTGTGACCGAAGCAAGACGGGAACGTGCATTGACTTGGTTTAGGCTCGTCTTGTTCGATTTTGATCTGGAGCACTACAAAAGTACCCAGAGACGGTACATATGTTTTTCAGGTAAAAACAGAGACGCAGCCAATATGTCTCGCAGGTGTGAGTAACGTCAGCGCTTCGCCAGAAAAATCAAAGCACCAGCTACAACACTCAACTCAGGCATGATCCCTTGGCCTTTGTGAAATGGGGGGGTGGACATTGTAGGACCATTGATCGAAGGAACAAAGAAAAGAAGATACATCATTGTGGCCACTGATTACTTTACAAAATGGGTAGAGGCAAAGGCCCTTGCACGAATTAGAGACATCGATGTATTCAAATTCTTGTTTGAGAACATAATTTGCAGATTTGGAATACCCGCTATTATAGTCTCAGATAATGGAAAGCAACTCTCGGGAAAGAACATTGATAAACTATTCAGCGCATTCAATATTCAAAAGAGCAAGTCAACCCCCATTTACCCTCAGAGTAATGGACAGACAGAGGCAACCAATAAAACCATTGCCTTAAACCTAAAAAGAACCTTAGATCTCAACAAGAAAAGTTGGTGCGAGCAATTACACAACACTTTGTAGGCTTATCGAACCACAAAAAAAGAGTCAACGGGAGAAACTCCTTTTTTATTAACCTACGGCGCAGAAGCAGTAATCCCAACAGAGGTGCCAACAACAAAAACTGAAGCCTGGGAAAAAATGCTCAACACAGACCTCATGCTCGAAAATCTAGATGATGTAGAAGAAAGAAGAGAAGTAGCATTACAAAGAATGGAAAACTACAATCGAAGGCTAGCCACTGAATACAACAAAAAAGTTAAGCTAAGGAACTTTGTAGTGGGGCAATACGTTTTACGAGAAATTCCACCCTACCAGAAAACTAGAAAATGGGAAAAATTCGCACCAACATGGGGAGGACCGTACATTATACATGATGTCGCAGGCAAAGGATCCTATTACTTAAAAAATATGAGAGGAGAGCTGTTATGCCACCCTTGGAATTCCAGGTATTTGAAGCCCTACTATCCCTAAAAAAAAAAAGAAAAAAAAAAGGGATTGGAGCTCAGCTTGTTGCAAGGCTCCCATCCAATTCTTGTAAACTTCTTTCAGTTGATGATGATTAATAAAATCTAATTCAACAAAAAAAAACAAAAAATCGAACTACGTAGTGCTTGATCCATTTTTCAAGGGTACGTAGGCAGCCATACTTCATGGTTCAGCACCTAATCATTCTTAAAATATTGAGACACAGAGTAGCCCTCTAACTCTCAGGTCACTGATCACACTCAGTGTATGACCTTTACTCAGAGCAGACATCTGAGTAAGAAATATTGAGACACAGAGTA
>JAJJMA010174664.1:0-32113 GCA_023529015.1 Papaver nudicaule
AAGCCTTTAACAGCGGTTAAAGCAACTCCTAGGCCTGTAAAGGACGTTAGCTAGCACTACGCCACAGGCCCGGATTCGTGACGTTTTATTTTTCGCATCTGCAACGTTTTTTGACGTTGCGCACGTGGCAACGTCAAATAACGTTGCGCAATTTTTTTTAACGTTGCTGTAAATAATTTTTTTTTATTTTTATTAGGCAACGGTGTGGCAACGTTGACTAACGTTGCAAATGCAGGGGCTTATTTGTCTTTTTACTGGAAATTAGATTTTTAGGATTTATATATCGTTTTTCCTTTATTCTTTTCGTTTATTTTTTTTCTTCCTCTCTCTCGTCTTCTTCCTCTCTCGTCGTTCTCTCATCTTCTTCTTCTTCCTCATCTTCTTCTTCTTCCAACCTCTGCGTTTTTTTTCTTCTCTGTCTCTCACAAAACCAAACCAACCTCCCTGAAGAACGAATTCATCACCTCATCACCCCCAAATCTGATCTCACAGATCGAGATATTGAAGCTAACCCTATTTGTAATACTAGATCTAGGTTATTGGCTTCTGAAATCAAAATCAAACCCTAGGTTATTGGGTTCAATTTGTGAGTTCATAGAGGGGTTTTGAAACTGGGTTCCGATTTGGATTTGGAGTTAGGGTTTTGAAACCCTAGGTTATTGGATTTGGAGTTAGGGTTTTTGAAACTGGTTTTGAAACTGGGTTGAGTTCAATTTGTTTATTGATATTTTGTTTGTGATGTGTGTTTCGATTTTGAGGTTCCGATTTGGATTTGGAGTTAGGGTTTTTTAATTTTCGATTTGGATTTCGATTTACAAGGAAAATTGGTTTCTTTAAGACCACTGACTAGGTAATAATATAAGGTTTCTATATATTATTGATGTGAAGTTATTATTTCATTTCAGGTGAATAAGCTTGACACTAGCTACCCTGGTGGATTAGCTTCATACATTCAAAATGCAAGAAGACTCCTTGCAGATTCAAAGGAAGGAAAGAACCCATATGATGGCTTTACACCTTCTGTAAGTTTAAAGTGTACTCTCTTTTCCAATTGTCTTACTTGCTGCCTTCTTCGTTTTATCATTCTTGTTTACCTCATGGTAAACTTTATTGCAGGAATGCTTATTCGTTCTGGTTTGTGATGGTTCAGATGAAGTGTATGTTGAGACAAAAGAGTCTATTGAATATTTCCTCATGCTGGGTGTCCTGTATGGATTCATTCACTGGGACTAGTTTTCTTACTTGTTTCTGTGATTGAATTTGTGAAACTGATTTGTTAACCCTCTCTGTATGTCTGTTAGTATGTATGTGAACACAGCCTTTCCTTTATAGCACACATTTGTTAGATATGTAAGTTAGTTGACATGGTATACCTGATGGTTGTTAGTGTTGTATCTGTTCTGAAATAGATTTTTCATAATTCCTAGCTATTTTCAATGATTCATTATGGATGGTGCAAAATTTAGGCTTTAGTGGATGGACTCTTGGAAGTAACCTCTCTATAATTTTTGCTGCAAATATAAATTCAATCTTAAGTTACTTGACACCAGCATATTAAACCATCATGTTCAACTGATAGTCCTATATTACAGATGAGATTTCTTCTGAATTTTATCTACTGGTGATCCTATTGGTGTATTAAGTGCTGCGCATTATCGTTCTGGTCGTTCTTATCTGCTAACTACTTTCCTCTGAAATTTTTTCTCATTTATCTTAGTCAGTTATTTGCTAAATCTATTCTATGCGTGCTCTATATGAACCATAATGAACTGTTTTGCTTGGTGATCTGTGAACCCCAAATTTGTTACTGTATCTTCGAGATATGCATGTATAGTCCACCTATAACATCCCTTGTTCTTGAGAGTCAGTTTTTTCTGATGTCGTATTGGATCTATAGGTATTACTGTAAAATATTGCAGCACTTGTTTCTTGAGAAAGTAGTATTTTCAGGATTCAGTTAGTGGTTAGGAAGATTCTATTTTTCATATAATTAACCATCTAAACAGTTGATTGTTATGTAAGCTGGCATACTACAACCATCAAACATGTATAGATTTCTGCTTCTGCATGTCTTTCTCCAACCGTGTCTGATTATGTTTGTTGGTATGTGAATTAGGTATTTTATTGTAAAAAGTTGCAACCGTGAAAACTTGGAGTTATCTGTACAACAAGGAGTCTGGGCAACTCAAAGGAGCAACGAGGCTAAACTCAATGAAGCTTTTGACTCTGCTGAGAACGTGGTTTTGATCTTTTCAGTCAATCGAACTCGACACTTCCAGGTAGATTTGCGTATCCTACTTTCTGATATTTCAATAAAGGAGAGCTTTTATCCGCTGTCTTTTCAAGATTTATGGTTACAATGATATTATTGGTTCTCCAATGCATCTTATGTTTACCTGCTATCTGATTGTTAGGGATGTGCAAAAATGATGTCTAAAATTGGTGGTTATGTCGGGGGGAGGAAACTGGAAATATGCACATGGAACTGCGCATTATGGACGCAATTTCTCTGTTAAATGGTTAAAGGTACATATCCCTAGACCCTATATTGACATCCTTGTTGTTGCCATGAGCTGCAAGCCAGGAAGAAAGACAACTAATTTGTTCTCTTTTGATTCTCCATTGTGTTTATCACTTGCTTGTTTGTGTTTAACCGTGAACCCAAAATTGTAGTTGTCAGTTCCGATTCAACCTAGTGTTTGTGGAATCTATCAAATTTAACAATCAAGCTTTGTTTTTATTTTGTAGTTGGAGCTGAAGTTGATGACGAAAGGATTCAGCTTCTTCTTTCCCAAGTTAAGGACAAGGACATCACGAAGCTAATTGCCAGTGGAAGGGAGAAGCTGGCTTCCGTGCCTTCTGGTGGTGGTTGTGCACCAGTTGCTGGTGCTGCATCAGGTGGTGCATCTCATGCTGCTGAGGCCAAGAAAGAGGAGAAAGCAGCTTTTCCTAACTCTTTACTCACCAACTTGCTATTGTTGTTGTAAGTTGTGCCACCTCTTTAACTTCATCATATGAACTTTAGAATAATGATAGAATATGGAATCACTAGGGAGCCAAGAAAGATGTGCCCATGGATTTGTAATATAGATTTTGTAATACATCATATTTATTTATTTATCTTTTGTATAGATTTTGTATTTGTATTTGTATTTGTATTTGTAATACATTTTTTTAATTTAAATACAGAATTTATTTATTTTGTAATTTTATTTTTTTTTATTCTAATTAAAAAATCCGCAACGTTTATAGGCGTTGCCTAAATTACAGAAAACGTTGCTCTAAATAAATTCTGCAACGTTACTTACGTTGCTTTAAATAAAAAGGTGCAACGGAAGATGCAACGTAAATTCCGTTGCTTTAATTAATTAGAGCAACGTTAATAGACGTCACGAAAAATTTGTAACGCCGTATTTGCAACGCTAATAGACGTTGCTTTAATTCTGCGCAACGTCTATAAGCGTTACAAACAGGCCCCTGTGGCGTAGTGTAGGGGAATCAAGTGTGTGACGATCTGTGGGGGATCTAGAGACGTAAGGAGTGCGACAGTAGACAATTCGCTTGGAGAGCTAGAGTTGGTCTCTGCTACATCCCAGACCGAAGTCTTATAGTAGGATAGTGTTTGTAGACAGTTTGTACTGTGCGGTGTTCAATCTGGATGAGGTCCCGATGTTTTTATACAGATTGTAGTTTCCTCGATAAAAAAATCTTTGGTGTCTTGTGTGCTTTACTTTCCGCATTATATTCTCTGATTATATAATTAAAGCATAAACAAGAAGTACGTTATTCATAACCGTCGAGTTGGTCCATCATCCATTTAGGGGATTTTCCAAGACTTGTCTTGCATTGGACCGATCACTTGTGATCCGACTCCGGTTATCAGATTTGGATATTGATTTTTGAGATCGTCCATATCTTACCATAAAACTTTGGTAGTATTTTGGTACCCCTGTTTTTTCAGAGACAACATCACAACTGCTATATCCAACTTAAAACCTTATATCACTTAGAGACGGAGAAGAAAAGAAAGCACTAAGCAATATGGAACGTCATAACTACAACAACAATATCGCAAGCGATAAAGCGGAGTTATATCTTAAAACACACTGATCACAAGTGATCAAGTCATCTTAAAGCTCAAGCATTAAGTTATGTTTTGTCTTTTGTAGCACAAGTGTAAAAGATAATGAAATCGCGTTATTTAGATTTACTAACCTCTCGAATGATGAAGCCGGATGTCTTCGTTTGATCTTCAGTCTTCTTCAACTCTTCAAATAGTGATTCTGAATCCTACCAAAATCTTCCACAACCTAAAGCTAAACTTAATGATGACCTTACCTTATGTGTGTTGTTTAGCGGTCGAGTTTTGATCACTAAATTTGACAACTAAGCTTGACATACCAACACTTAGTGAGGTTGACCGAGCCATGCTCTAACAATCTCCCCCTTTGTGAATTTAATGACAAAAACTCTTTACATAGATGAACGAGAAATTAAAAACCTAAGTGCGATTCCCTTGTTCATGCTTCCTTCTGGCATTTTTCTTCTCTCCCGGCCTTTGTCTCCTGGTTGCATTCTTCATGAGTTGAATAGCGCCCATCGTATCCTCGCTCTTCTGAATCTCCTTGCTGCGTACTCTTGTCTAGGATCATTTCTCATACTGCGGGCTTCCCACACAATCTGGAGCTTTCGTTTCATTCATTTCTCCAGCCTTGGCTCTTCTGCTTTGTTGGTTTGGGTCCCAAGATGATTTCTCGTAGTCCTTGAAGCTTTTGCTTGGTTTTTCCTTGACTTGCGCGCCTGATTTTTGTTTTACGAGATCTTCGTTGGGTCCCTAAAATCTCTAGTGCATAAAAAGAAATATTTCCTCGTACGTCCGTACGTATTGGAAGTTAAGGGTGCGTGTGTTTGAAATATTCAAAAAGTTTTGGTCGAGATTCTTCAATAGAACCTGCTGAAAACGTCTGAAAACGAATCTTCCTAGACTTATATGATGCTAAAAGGTCTACTTCTACAGGAAACCTGATTTGCCTCCTTGTTCCTTCCTATTTTGCGGATCAAGGAAATTTTCTCCTGTAGGGTCACTTTTATCCACTAGAGAGTGGTGTGAGTCCCTCAAGATATCAGTTTTGACTTTGTAATATGATTTTTCAGCCAAACTGCAAGGCTTATAAAAGTTTTGATGACTAAAAGATGCAACAGGCTACTTGACGATTCTTCTAATGGGCCGAGTAAAACCAAATAAAAATCACAAAATATACTGAAAACTTAGTTGCTGAAATTTTACAAGGACACTGGTCCCGTTTCTAGCGCCAAACTGATGATACTAATTTTTCCATATCATCATACAATAATTAAAATAAGGGTTATAACTATAAAACTTAGATCAAGGTTGGCCTCAGTCGTACAGTACCTTGGATGTGCTCAAGAATGAACGTTATCAACAAGGGTTACCTAGAGCTTAGAGCGGCGTATACCTTGGTCTATTCTCTCATTGAATCCTCCATGAGATAAGACAAACAAGAGTTTGGTGACTATGCTATAATTATGCAACAAACCCTCGTTCCCGACGTTATCTACGCATAGAGTAACAGGTCTAAGGAATTCATCGTAGTTTGGACTAAGTGATAGACGTAAATCGATGGTTCTCCGTATGGAGGAGAGATTACGACATATGAAATATACCACTGGAATAGTGAGTAATGCAACAATATAACGAGGTTCAGCACGTCGTGTGCCTACATTCTCGGGGAAATCTGTCACTTTATTGATATGATCCTTCCTTACATAATTATTTGGTGGACTATGAGACTATGAAAGTATAAGAACCTTGTCTCTCCAAAATTCTCCGACCCCTTCTCCATTATGGAGGGGTATTTATAGTAGATTCTGGAGATATCTTCTCTTTGCTATACACGGTTTCTTATATCATTTGATGATCTTCGTGGACAGCTGGTCTTCTTGCACCATCTTGGTTGTCCATTCCTGGGTTGACACCTCTTTGGTGAGATTTATCTTCGCTGCCTTGCTTCTTTGATGCTTCAGATGTGTTAATTTTTATCCCTTCGGCTGCTCCTCACCGCTTGCATATCCACTCGGTGATTGACACGTCCTTTTATCCTTCTGTCGCGGTATAAATTGAGGAGGTGAAAACTTTAACACGCGTCCACCATGCTCAGGCCTACCTAGACTAGGTACATCATGACCTTCAGTTTTCATCACTCCTCGTGATGACCAAAACGCGTGGAGGATGGATTCGATACCTCATCTTCTTCTTTACTATCGTGCCCCCGACTTTTAATGGATGACACGTGGCCATCGATATTTATGTATTAAAACTTCTATTACCTAAAAAAAAAACCAACTTTTAGCCAACTACACTTGCACACAGTCTCATTCTCAGCTTTTACATCATAGTTATGATTCACATTAGAATATTAGCTCGTTATAATCTCTGCTACTGTTGGTATCATAGGAATTTAAAAGGAAGAGATTATTAGGATTATTAGGATTGGTCTCACCATCTGATGCTTAGTTCGAAACATTACTGTTCCACACTAACCAGGGGACTTAATGTAGATGGTGAAAAATGGAAGAGGGATAAAAATGTAAAATGTCCTTCTGTCATGCCTTGCCAAGAGGCAATTGTCTACTCAGACAGACTTCTATAGTTCCAGAATACAACATGTTCTGCAAAACCAAATATGCTCTCTATGAGTTATGTCTTATAGCTCCCCGAGTGGAGAGAATAATATCATAGCGCGATGCTAAACAGCCCACCAACACATAAAACCACCAATTTGCTTCATGCCGACATCGCTTCGAATTCCTCGATATCCGAACTAAATTGCTCATTGGTACTATGGTGGAGAACTGATAGAGCACCCTCTCGGGTTTCCTCCTCAGTATTTAAAAGACCTCAGGCCCTCGCCTAATCTCGGTCAAGATAGAGACACACCCTCTCGGGTTTTCAAAGACCTCAGGCCCTCGCCTAATCTCGGTCAAGATAGAGACACATCCTCTCGGGTTTCCTCCCGAAAGACGACTCAACTGTCTTAATATAAAACCTCAGATATATCATGATTCTAGGCCTGTCCAGAACTCTCTGAGAAGTATACAATGGCCCAAACATACCTAGGCAGGCCATAACTTAACCATAGAATGGTCTAAAACGCCATGGCTAAACGTGACATGGACTAAAATACACCATAGTTAAACATGCTATGACCCAAGCACAAACATGCCATAACCAAAGATGGCATGGCCAAGTACGCCATAAAGAAGCTCATGACGCCACAAAGATGGCCAAGCATAGCCACATCTACAACAATGCACGGCCAAAGTGGCCACAAGGCCATGGCGCCACAAGCATGGCGCCACAAAGATGGCCAAATTCGTGGCCAAGCATGGCCACGGTCACAACGATTTCATGGCCTATGGCGCCACAAAGAATAACCAAGGACGTGGCCCAAACATGGCCACGACCACAATAAAAGATCTTGGCCAGGAGGCAATAGCCATGGCGCCACAAACATTATGTCACAAGGCCATGGCCTATACACGCTGGCCATGGCGCCACAAGCATGTCGCCACAAAAAAAGGTGACCAAAATCACGGCATTTGCACAGCTAGCCATGGCGCCATGAAAAGGGGAATTCAGTTGTGGCTTAAGATCGACCACGTCCATACTAAAGGTCCAAGGGCCATGACGCCATGGCCATGGCGCCACAAAATTGGTCAAAGGCCGTGGCCATGGACGCGGACACCCACACACGCTACCAAAGCCAGAACCATGACCACCATATGGCCATTATCCATAACGCTATGAGCAAGTCTCCATGAGGACAACTGGTGTAGTTTTTAATATGTGTTCGTTCTCAGGGACTTGTGAAGAATTCTTTTAGACTCAGAAGTAGTAAAAATTGATTTTGATATTGAGAAGATTGATTAAACTAAAACAAAACTAAATGCTGGTTTGATAACAATATTAAGGAAAATCAAAGGCTAAGGATTCCATTATTAAACTCTTTTAATCGGTAGAAACATAATTTTTTTGATTTAAAATATTTTTGCAATAAATATTGGCTAGGTATTCTTTTCTCACTACTAAATGGTAAGATATTCAAACATCAATTGTAAATAACAAGCATGGGTCATCAAAACATTCAAGTAAAGCATGAACCATCAAACTAGATGACAATTAATTAAGTAAAATCTATAGACTTGAAATACTGATGTAACTCTCCTGGTTACAAATATAGAGTGAGAATAATAATATATTGCAAAGAAAGCATACGAAAATTAATTAAGTTTTTACCGATCAAAAAGTGCTCAAATAGCTTCCTCCATCGGCTTAGTTAATATGAAAATGGACATAAAATAAAAAAGAAGAAGAAATAAAATATTATCACTTTTCCTCTCTCGAATTGGCCAAACAAAAGATGCCCCCAAAACTCTTATGGCATAGGTAGGGATGTACATGGTATGGTACAAACCGTAAAACCGCACCGTTCCAAACCGTTTTGATGTTGTGTGAAACATAGCAAATGTGGGACACATGTCCGTCATCAGTAGCTCCAGTACATCAGATTTGATGTTGTGTGAAACATCAATGATTCTCCGAGCTGCTGCGTGTCACAATTTTGTTGGTCTGTCTCATGCCACGTGCTCTTCCCTCTCTGACTACGTCTTTCTTCTTCTTTTCTTCTGCGGCGCCTACACCGACATGTGCAGACGTGGCGTGACCCGCCTGTCCCCCAGCTCCTTTCCCTGCGTTGACTTCTTCTTTCTTCCTACTTTCTTTTCCTTCCACGTGCTCACTCTTCTCTCTTTTCTTGCCTGACTTTTCTTTTCTTTTTTCAGCTCTGTTTCCGGGGCCGTCATTTCTGCTTTTGGCCCCTCATACCAATTGGTCCAGCAGCGGCTGCCCCTTAGCAATGTGGCTGCGAATAGTACTTTCCCTGGAAATCCCCATTTTGCTCTTTTGTGCCAAATTATTCCAAAATATCTACAAAACACAAAGAAAAACATAAAATGCAACTTTTACAAGAAAAATAGCTAAAGAAAGTGTAATCAATAGATGTTTAGAGAGGTGTTTTTAGACACCTATCAACAGCCTAGGTTATATCCATACTTGGTCACACGAAATGCCATGGCCTGAAAAGTTCATGGCCAAGCCATGAACATGGCCAGGTATACACAACTCAAAGTAGTTACTCGTAGCACCATAAACATAAGGCCATACAATTTCCAGGCTCACATGGCCACACAACGTTATTGTTGCCTAATTTAACACAATCATGCAACATCTGCATATTACACGTGATATCAAAACATCACACGGGGGGATAACTTTATGGGTATTGGTCTGGCGGTCTACGACAGTTAGAAAGAAATTGATGGAGATGATGGCAGTTACGAAAGATGGTGTTGAGTGGACATGTTCTACACGGGGGGGAAACTCTAGCAGTTACAGAACGAACTCATGTTCTCCACTCCTCCACTCTTCCACGACTTCCACCATCTCCGTCGAGAGATAATGGTGAGTTCAACACTATAATTAGAGGCCTCATTTATCTTCCAAGGCAGGACACCAGAACCTCAGAGCAAGCATACCTGAGTATTCAACACACTTCTAGCCTTGGAGATTTCCAGTCGCACCTACGACGGAGATCTTGAACCCTTACACCCAGAAACTCAACCTGATCTCAAATTTCTTTCATTGTTTCCCTCCCTAGATCAACCTCTATCCTCTCTGTGACCGAAGCAAGACTTGAACGGCCATTGACTTGATTTAGGCTAGTCTTTTTCGATTTTGACCTCGAGCACTACGAAAGTACTCATTCTTAGTACAGTGTTGTTTAAGCAAAAACAACCTTATAATAGAAAAGAAGGACCATAGAATATATAAGATCGCAAGGTTTGATAGACGTGATAGAACAAAACACAAGTACAATACAAAGAAGACTAGTAAACATAAACTAGTTTCCCGTAAGAGGTACTTCTAGGCTTCTCGATCCCCAAGAGAAGACTTGCACTAATCCGGACTGAAAGCAAAAGCTTAGAGGTAACTGAAAGGAAAAGTGAGATAAACACAAGCTTTCAATTCCAAAGAAAAGGTTGGTAGAGGAACAAAGCTTTTAGGATAGATACCACTCCTATTTATATTGACTAAGGCTTAGCTTTGAAATGAGGCTAACTTAATTTCGGAAATTAATTAAAGCACATTTCCATATATGTTCTGAAATACCTCACTTAGACTCATAGTATTTAATGAAATCTAATACTCTAGCATTTTACATTAAAGAAAAATATATGTCATAAATGAAAAATATATTTAATTAAATGTTTGGCCAAGAGCAATAAAAGCAAATAATACTCATAAGGTATATTTGGATATTTCATTTAATTCGAAATATGGTGCTTACCAAATATGCTCCCTGGGATAGAGCTCATTTCAAAAACGTGTCCTATTGTTTTGAAAATCTCCTTAAGGTATTATCACTTCCAAATGTCGTCATCAGCTTTGATAATGTCGACATCACTTCCTAGGCTTTGCTGGACGGGCCAGAACGATCCTAGGTGGAAGTGGGATCTGGTCTAACGTGGATCAACGTTCCGCATAAACATCATTACAGATGTGTACAAGCCTTATGTGTTAAGCTTAAGTGAACACGTAGGTTCAATGGACATTCCGAATCATACAAAAAGATATACCAATAAAGTACGGTGCATGATTCATCGAGCAATAAAAAAATGTGAATATCCTGAATTCTCGATTCCAATATAGATGATTAATGATATCCAATAATTCAAATCAAAATATCAAATGAAAAGTCAAATGAATATTTGATCAAGTAGTATATCCATACGAAGATCTAATCACGTACAATATTGATCAGAAATCATGTGTCTACTAACAAGAGCGACGAACCATATTTCTGACTATGACTCAAACCAACTTAGTTATACATTGAAGATGAACAAATTTAAACTTCAAACTGAGAATATCAAACTCATTAATTCGTTGAAGCACAAATAAAAATGGAAGAGTTTCAACTTCAAAAATAAGCATTCTCAGATAACCATTTTTAGGTTTTGAAATCTACATATTGTTTGGCAGAAACCAAATTAAGGTTTCGGATCCTAAAGTTCATATATGACTAGAACCAAATTAAGGTTCTCAAATCAAGTTTCCATATAGCGAAATCACAGTTTGATTTCGAACTTTAGATTTTGTTTTAACAAAACCTTGGTTAAGGTTTCAAAACAAGAAACACATATTAATCTCGTCACAAATGTTTGGTGTCGAACATGAGAGTCCATGTGGTCAAGAGACGTTTCAGCATCACACATTCTTGTCCTTGACGCACAGGTTTATTTCCCGGTTCACATAAACCTTTAGGAAACCCCGGGGTCTACTAGACCTTTTAGAACTTACATGGTCAAGACTCATTGGTCTCGATTCTCAAGTCACTCTTAGCCAGCAAACATCGTTTCGAACTCATGTTCTCTCATTGGTCACATTTTAAGTTTTGGACCGAATAGCTTATGGATGCGAAAACTAGATTATGGTTTTGAAATCAAAGTTTAGTTTAACCAAAAACCTACATTGAGGTTTCAAACTCTGAAAGTCCATAAGATGAGATAACAAGAATATGGTTTCGAAATCTAAAAGTGTGATATGGCATACAAGATGTTCATATGTAAAGAATCAATTAATGATTCAGAACTTCAGTAATCAGAGCCAAACCCTAACGTAGTATTCGAACTCAGAACAACAGTATATCGAGTCTACACAACATAAGTGTGAGTCACGATCTCTCTTACATTTATGTGGAAATGTTCTTTAATGAATTTCTGAAATTAACTTAGCCTCATTTCAAAGCTAAAGCCTTAGTCAATATAAATAGGAGTGGCTTCCCAAAAGGCTTGGCCCCCCAACCAACCCCTCCTCCGAAATGAAAACCTGGGGTTTGTCATTCACTTTTTCAGTTACCTTTAAGCTTTTGCTTTCGGTCTGGATTAGTAAGAGTCTTTTCTTGGGGATCGAGAAGCCTTGAAGTACCTCTTACGGGAAACTAGTTTATGTTTACTAGTCTTCTTTGTATTGAACTTGTGTTATGTTTTATCACGTCTATCAAACCTTGCGATCTTGTTTATTCTATGGTCCTTCTCTTCTGTTATAAGGCCACTCAAGATCGTTATGATTAGAACATACACGTATCTATTAACCTGGATTTGTCAGCAAGCCTCTTTCGGTTTGTGTGCCTAGCCTATAGATATTGAGTGGAATCAAGATCGTTGTTTTTGGATTTTTTTTGCAGGTACACTGTTTTTCACGGTCACACATATTGTACTGCATCCATTTATTGTTTGATTCCAACTGGGACGACAAGGTTGCTCTTTCGGGAGTTTTGGTTTTGAAACCTTGATCGATATCTCGAGGGGTTATTACCAAGTAAACTTAAATATCCTCGCTCTTGGTGTAAAATGACTTCGGTGAAATATTTGTAAGTTTCCAAAGATATCATCTAGCGATTTGACCTGCCGTTATTTGGTTGTTGTCCATAAGGTCGCCCGATTGGAGGTCGGGTAGCGATAGTCTTCACGACGGGCTGTGGAGCAACTCCTAGGCAAAGTACATGTGCTTGACCACCTTGTTGTGGTTGGAGGCGTAGGAATACTGAGGGGAAATCTTTGTGACTAATAGTCGTATTAGGGTCATATTGTCTGCACCAGCTAGTCCGAAGTCTGAGAGTATGTGTATTGGCGGCTTAATTCGTAAGAGTATTCAAACTGGACTAGGTCCCAGAGTTTTTCTACGAGTTTGTAGTTTCCTCATTAACAAAATTCTTGTGTGTAAATTTCCGCATTATATTTGACTTGTCATTTATAATTAAATTATCGTATTTGGTTGTTGACATAGCCTTTCGGAAGCTTGTATTGACTCCCTTGTGTGAATCAATCACTTACGAAAGAGATCTTGTTATTGAGTTCTTGATTACAGGAACCGATCAAGTTTTGACTTATAGGTGGACTAAAATAAAAGATTGGTGGTGTACTCGGTACCCTCATCTTTTCGGGACGCGTTCCTAGTTACAGTCCCCTGATGTTCTTCCAGGTATCTACAAAATCAGAAATATATTTGAATGAAAAATGTCAAAACTGACTGATAGTATCATTATCTATGAAAGTTGAGACATTATAGTTTCGATTGGAATAACTAATTCAAAAAGGCACAGAAACATTAGGTCTCCTAGAGTCAGAGATTGCATGAATACTGTGACCATTCCTAACCTCCCATTAAGAATTTCTTTTTGATGAAAGGCCTGCACAAATTCTCTTCTAGACCCGAGAAGAGTAAAAGACTCTTCTTATAATGCAAATGATGCATATCTATAAAGTATTTACATTTAAGAATGACAACCCATAAATCATCGGGTTTACAAATAAAATTCTAAGCAAAACAAAGCTAAGTTGAAGTGTTTAAAGTTTTCAAACCTAACACACCTTGATATTTATGTGCACAATTTTTTTTTCCTTTGTTTAAGATAAAAAAAAACCTTGTCAATTTTTACCCTACCACATATCTCATATAACTTGCTCCATCTTGTGGATGGTACCAGCCAGAAGAAGAAAAATCATATTGCTTGTGACTTTTGGGATCCGCTTAGAGCAAACACTATGGTCTCTACATTGTAGAGAATTTCCTACAATGTAAGGAAGGCCAACCAACTATGGTGGAGGACATCTCCACATTGTAGAGAATCTTTGGAATTTTCCTAGTGAGTGCTACATAGATGTAGCACCAAGTAGGGATACGAAAATGATGCGGAAATTGAGTCCCCGTACATTTTTATTGGACGGAAATTGAGTCCCCGCATATTAGAGTTTTGGTCCACCAAATCTCACTTTATTACAATAAAACGTAATAATATATTGTGTGGGGAAATTGAGTCCCGCTTTAAGGCACCATAGTTTTTTTGTTTTTTTTTATTCAAAAATATTTTCATTAATGAAAAGTTGTTACACTTCTTGGTAATCCATTCTGATACAATCCAGATACTCAGAAGGATACACATTTTGATATTGAGTTTCTGTTTGATATCTAAAATGAAACTTTCATTAGACCAATGAACTCTTGATTCAGTTTCATTAATAGACCTCACAACATTCTCACAATCTGTCTCGAATATGACTTTATTCAATCCTTTTTCAGCTGCCCAGTTGATAGCCTCTAGCAATGCTCTACTTTCCCCTAGCTCTGCTCCATTCTCCAAGCTTACTCCTCCATTGAAATGTTGTCCCTTAACTCCTTGACATTGTCCTGCAAAATCCCTTATGATTAGTCCAATTCCAAATCTCCACTGTGAATTTCATAGCTTGCATCTATATTGATCTTGACAAATCCATTATCTGGTGGGTACCATTTTCTGATCAAATTATTAGTATAAATCACACTAACAGACCTATTAGAAATAGATTGAGACTGGATAGTGAGTTTCACAATTTCAGAAATAGTATATGTGGCATTTGGGTTTACTCCCTGAAAAACTTTATTGCATCTGTTTTTCCATAACAGCCATGTTGTGATCATTAATTTGACCACTTCATTCTCAGTATAATGTAAACCTGAACCTGTAGAAACCAGTGATATGAACCAGCCCTTAACCCACTCTGCAATGGTGTTATACTGTGTAAGAACCTGCATAGAGTCAAAATTAAATCCAGACCAGATCGACCTAACATAAGAACATTCAAGTAGCACATGCTCTATTGTTTCAGTATGATGTGAACATAGACTGCAAGTGACATATATACCATGCTTATATCTACTGTTTTTCTTCCTAGTTGGTAATATATCCCTTATGCACTTCCATACAAACAACTTTACTTTTTGGGGAACTGGCATTTTCCATAGTCTCTTCCATACAACAGTTGGGGCATTACATGTGTTACTATAGTTTGGAATCTTTTCATTGCAAAGAAGATTATAAGCACTTTTGACAAAGAACTTGCCATATCTATCCGGTTTCCAAATTAGTGTATCTTGTCCTACAGTAGGTACATACATATTCAAGATAGCATTTGAAGTGTTCACATCAAAAATAGTTGTAATAAGTGCTACATTCCAAATCCTAGTGTTTGGCAGATGGTCACAAACATACTTCAAAATGTAAAGTGTTAACAGAGCTAGAAAGAGGAACAGGTGGTCTAGTGTCCAGTCACCCAATTATCATACTAAATTTTAATTTGTGTACCACATCTATCACTCCAACATGAATTCTGTTTAATGATAAGTCCTTTGAAAATGCTCCTCCATACCCAAGAACTTTCCTTCTTGGCCTCACTAAGTTGTAAGAAACCAGTACCTTTTCCATATTTTGCATATAACACTGTGACCCAAAATTCATCACCATTATTGCATGCTTTCCAAGCTAACTTACATAATAAAGCCAAGTTAAGACATTCTAGGTTTCTGAATGCTAATTCGCCTAACGCTTTAGGTTTACACATTTTTTCCCATTTGAGATAATGAATACCTCCCTGATCCTTATGCCCCCACCAAAATTTTCCCTGTATGGTATCTATTTTAGCTAAAAGAGTATTAGGAATTGAGAAGCTACTCATATAATGTGAAGGAAAAGTATTAAGTACATGTTTGATCATTGTTGATCTACCTGCTGGACATAAAGATGACTGCAAAATAGGAGCAAAAACAATTAGTTTTGTTATGTCCAATGAAAAGATGCACCAAGGTATTTTTCAGAATCCTTTGTAAAATACATATTAAGCTCTTTTGCTAGATCTTCACATGCTCCATCACTGAGATTACTACTAAAAAATACACTAGACTTACTGAAATTAAACAATTGGCCAGACAACTTACCAAATTCATTTATAATCTCCAAGATGTTTTTAACATTTTCCATATGTGCCTTAGCAAAGATGATAATATCATCAGCAAACATAAGATGTGAAATGGGTGGTGCATTCCTATCAGCCTTCACACCTTTGACTTTATGATTATTTTCAGCAACTATAAGAAGTCTAGATAAGTACTCCATAGCAATAATAAAAAGGTAGGGTGATAAAGGATCACCCTGCCTAACACCTCTAGTTGGACAATATTCATCACATGGAGAGCCATTTAGTAACACTGAGATGCTATTGGTGGAAATACACTGATAGATCAAGTCACAAAATTTCTCATTAAAACCAAAACCTCTAAGGCCATGTCCAATGTAAGATGTGAGAATTCCCTTAAAAATCTACGTGTATAGAGATTTTTCTTACGTGTAAAACAACTTGAGATTCTCAAGTCTTATGGGATAAATAGCTTAGTCATTCTCAAAAAAACGTCTAATTTTTGTTAGTTAATTTAATTGTAATTAACTTTTAGATAAATCCTAGATAATTGGTGACATGCGGCGAATTAATATTATTTTAATTAATTAAATGGAGAGAGGGAGTTGTTAATTATCACAGGTGGAAAAGTGGGATAAAATGGTGATCTGTGAAGAAAGCACCGATGGGTTTTCAATGCAAAAAAAACTTAACTGTCCACTACGTGGACAATATTGTGTTCACTTTTTATTATTTAAATCTTTTGTTTTTAGTTAATATGCATTCTTTATAGTTCAAAACTATTGATTTGGTAAAAGTAACTATTAATTTAATAAAACTATTAGCCATCGGTGCTTCAACCACTTCCCCTAATCTCTTCTTCCCCTATCAGAATCTCTATATTTGGGGTGGGGAATAAGAGGTTAGGGGAGCACCCTGTTTCATAGAACTTGACCATTTCCCCTGATCTAGAGATCACAACCTTCATTGGACTTGGCCTAAGAACACCTATCAAAAACTTCCATTTTATCCTATCAAATGCCTTAGAAAGATCAAGTTTAATAGCCATAGAACCAGTCCAAGTATTCTTGTTTATATTGCTCATGGTATGGATTAGTTCATGAGCCACAATGATGTTGTTATGTATAGCTCTACTAGGTACAAATGCACTTTGGTAAGGGGAGATTAGCCTTTTTAGGAAAGGCTTGATCTTATTAGCTATTAGCTTAGATATTACCTTATAGATTGTGTTACAAAGCCCTATAGGCCTGTAATCTACAGGTGATTTTGGGTCATTGCTCTTAGGTATTAGGGATATATATGTTTTATTCAGAAACCTAGGCATGAAACCAGTTGCAAAGAAATTTTGAACTACCTTTACCTCAGTGACATCATTGCCTACTAATTTCCATTGGGCTTTATAAAAGCCATCTTGGAAGCCATCGGGCCATGGAGAGCTCCAAGACTCCATATCCTTAAGGACCTTAACAACTTTGTAAATCTTCTCACTAGTTGGAATGCTAGTTAAAATGGCATTATCAACAT
This sequence comes from Papaver nudicaule, assembly GCA_023529015.1. Classification (NCBI taxonomy): domain Eukaryota; kingdom Viridiplantae; phylum Streptophyta; class Magnoliopsida; order Ranunculales; family Papaveraceae; genus Papaver; species Papaver nudicaule. The sequence goes on from JAJJMA010174664.1 coordinate 17,395, forward strand.
CAGATATCAAAGTAGGCAACAAATGAAATACATCAGCATTAAAATCATAGCTCTTATGCATTTTTTTTCCAGTACCAAACAAAAGATGATGTGGTGAAGTTTAACTCACTCCCGTTACTTGTAGGTTAACAAATACGATTTTTTTTTGGATGACGTGTTAATTCGAGAGGCGTCTAACCGTTTCGTACACACTTTTTGGCGCGTTTTCCCATTTTTCTTTAATTCCAAAATGAAAAAGTAAAACCCAAATAAAAATTAGAATCTCCTAAATAAATCTCTCTCTCCTCTTCTCATAATTTCCTCCCCTTTCTTCCACGCACACAAACAAAAATCTCTACTCCGGAAACCCTAAAATGGAGACCAACAATCAAAGTTCGTTTTTATTTCTCCGTAAAACCCTAGTTTCTCTAGTAGTTCTGATCTGAATCTTCTTCTAGTTCTGATTTTGATTCTTCTTCTGGTTCTGATTTTTACATTTTTGTTTCCTGATTTTGCAGCTGCACGAAAACGATCAGGACATATGGATTGCAGCCCGGATAAAGATGTCATCAATCTCAAATATTCTCCATGTCTGTATTCTCCTCCTCCTCCTTCTTCTTCTTCTTCAAATACCTTTGAATCTTCTTGTCTTTATTTTTGATTTTGATTTTTGACTCTTGTTGCAGGCCCTGTATCAGCTTTTTTCGATCTTCTTAGTGCTGCTTACACAGGGGAACTGGATCGTTTCAAGAGTAAGCTAAGCTAGCTTTGATTTTTCATGATTTTGTTTTCTTTTATTTTAATCATGTTTCTGAAGATGTTTGTATGTTACCCTTTTGGGTGATTTTCAGTGGTAGCTTCATCCTACGATAAAAGAGGGGATGGATTAGCAAAAACGATTCAACGCCATGTGGATGGAGACAGAAGAGGATGTCTTGCTTTTGCTGCTGCTGGAGGAAGAGTGGATGTTTGTAGATATTTGGTTGAAGAGTTGAATCTTGATGTTCATGTGAAAGATGTTAATGGTAATGATTTTTTTGTTAAATCTGTTGTAAGTTTTTTGGTTTGTTTTGGTTTGTATTCTTTGATTTCGAGGAAAAGAAAGATGTGAAGTATTGATTTGCTTATAATCTGTTATGAGTTAAGATAGGTTTCCTGTATGCTACGGTTTATGTGTTTAATGAGTAGAGTTGTGATGAAGTTGGATTTTTGATGGGGTTGAGTTCTGTTGATTTGATGGAGATAAAATTATTACTCTTATCAGACCACCACAACTCAGCAAGCTCCGTTTAACTTGGGTTTTGTATGTTTGTATGAAATCTGCTACAAATTTCATCCAAGGGGTTTGAATGGATGTATTTGTAGGTACTTTTTGTGGGGTTTAGATTGATTACTAGTCCCCGTAATGTATGAATGTGTATGTTTGTGATTCTGGTATTCTCCCATTCTTTATGGTGATTTATTAACACTCAAGTTAGAGCTGAATCAAAGATTCTATTATTCTTGCACTGTATTTCCTACCATTTTCATTCACTTTCTGTGTTACAACGACACAGACACGGTGTCGTGTGTCCAATATGGTGTGTCGACTCGACAACTTAAAAAACTAGAAAGCATGGACACGGTAGAGACAAAACAGATCAGTAGTTTAACATAGATTGTAAGGCAGCGAAATTAGAGAAATACATACATATATATATATATGATTAATACACAAAAGCTTTGGATAAACAGACTCCATTGATATTTGATATTATACTTAGCTTCATGGTCTCACAGATGTGCTGTACGTTTTCTTAATGATTTTATTTCTATTTTTTGGTAACTGGCCGTGTGTGGAGTGTGTCGGTGCATCGGACACGAGCGTTGGTGTCCATGTGTTAAGACGGCAAAATTTGGTCAGACATGAGTGTCGTTGTAACACAGTTTTTTTTTTTGTGTGTTTTCACATCAATCTTCAAAATTTTCTTGAAATTGTTAGTTCTCCAATGATATTAAGGTTCTGTTTATGTGATGCAGAGTTGATTCCTTAATGGATGGAGTTAAGATTGGTAACTGTGATCTTGTATGCATAGAGAATAAACTCCTAGAGAGCACATTTCAGCTATTACTACATTAACATGGATGTAGCTCTTGTTCGTTATTGATTAGGAAAAATTGTTGGGGTAATTCTATTAGCTATATGCCTGAACAGACATAGTTTTAGGGGACCGAAACGAAACATGGTTCAATTGGTTGATCAGTAGCAGTTAGTTTCGGTATTTTTTCCCAACTATCCGCGTGAAACATAGAAGGAAACCTATTCAGCTATAAAGCAAATTTATCTTATTGTTGTTGGTTTTGTTTTTCAGGTGTAACTCCCTTATGTTATGCAGCTGTTAAAGGACATCTTAACACTGTAGAGTATCTTCTCGAGAAGGGTGCCAATCCTGATGGATCAGATGATCCAAATAGTAGAACTAATACTCCTTTGCATTATGCTGTACTGGGAGGTATTTCCCATATCTTTAACGTAAGAACAAAACTTGTACATTCTTATAAGCTTACCTGTTTTGTGTATATATATGTATATTTGTGTTCATGCTTTATAGTTTCTTCTTAATCTATAGTAAGTGAAAGCAATTTGGTAGTTTACTTATCTAGACACAGTGGTTAAATGTTGATATGTAGCCTTAGTGCAATTTTTATATACTGATTAACATAGCGATGTGCAAAGATTATCGGGCAACTAAAGCACATCCACGCCCCTAGCTTTTAAAATTTAATTCTGAACTCTCCCTGCTAACCCAAATCCTAGAAATTTAAGTAAATTCTGTTTATTAGCTGTTGCAATCCCATTAATTGTTTAAGCTTAGCTGATAGCCCACGAAGGACTTAGGACTATTAGATTTTTATCAACAGTTGTTAACCTTATTTTATAATCTAATCTGTATGTATCCAGCAAAACTATCGACCAAGCTTCCTTTCTTGCATCTTTCCCTTATCTAATGTTATGCATTCAAGAGTTTCATCAGTTGTATTTAAGATCATGTAATACTTGAACTGTCTAATTTACTGTCAACTCCAAGGAAATCATTCTTGTAGATAACCCCTGTTGACTGGTTTATGGTTGGCATACAAGAAAAGTATCAGACTGATTTTTGCCTGGTAGGAAAAAATTACATTCTTATCTTTATGCCCTTTAAGCCGATTTTATGTTAGGACTGTACTACATTCTACAAGGACTTGGCATTTCCTTTAAAAGGTACTTCATGTAAAGAAGATTTTGTTCCTAATATTATTTTGTGGATGTATCCCAGTTTGATTGAAATTTTTAGATCTATCTTAATGATGTATGTGTGTTATTTTATCTAAATCATTGGAATTTAGCTTTCCTTGCAAAAATCTCTTGCTGTGAGACTTTATTCTGTATTAGATGAGCATTCTTGGTTAAGCATTAGTTGAACTTTTACTTCTCCTTTAATTCATTAGTGGAATACTGGAAGGTTGAGGCTACGCTTACCTCTTGTCACATGGAAGAAAGAACTTAGTAAATGCATATTTACTATAGATGAGTTAGATGTATACTTGAATGTGAATCTGTAATCTCTTATGGTGAACCTTAGGTATAACAAAATACTTCACCTTGGTGCTCAATCTAACTAGAGCAGTGTGGACTTCTTCCATGTTGCTACATCTTTGTCCCCAAATAGCATAAAGACTTAGCCTGTTTCTTCTATAATATTTTTTTGTTGCATTTGGACTTACAATTAGGTGTGGATGTCATATGCCACTTTATCTGCAGGAGATAGAAAGATACAGACATTGTTGCTTTCAAAAGGTATTCGCATTGATGTTGCGACTAGATATGGCACTGCCCTGGCATATGCTTGTGTTCTTGGCCCGCTTGATGCTGTTAAAGTTTTGTTGGATCACCATGCAGATGTAAGTTGACTTCTCCTCCTCTAAGTAAACAGTTATTCTTTTTCAAGTAGTTGATCGGCAAAGAATATTAAAACAGGGCATTGTTACAATGTTCCAGTTATCTTTTATAGAAAAGGAAGATATGCCTTTCTAGCGTTTCAGGAACTATATGCAACTCTTTCTAATTTACTTTTGTAAAATTGACCAGATTATCTACTTGAAAACAGTTAGAGAATCGTGTAGTGCACAAATGATCTCTATCTACTATTGGTTTTCCAACTTGGTGGGACTATTCACTAAATCTATGTTCTTTCCTATATGCAGCCTAATGCAATGTTGTATGGTGGTTGTGCACTGCTAACAATTACTATTGTTAACGATTCTCCGCAAATCATGGATCTTTTACTTCAGGTACAAAAAGGTCTCAACCTTCTGGTTGCACAATGTCTTATTATACATTCTCAGAGGGTTGCTAAGAAATATTTATCAAGCAGTGACTATATTATTCTTGTAGGATTTTACTCTATATTTAGTGGATCTAGCCTACCCCAACTTGTTTGGGACTATAGACTTGGTGTTGTTGTTGTTGTTGGATCTAGATCACAATTCCTGCCTATGAAAAGACTCATCCCTTTATTTATTTGTTGGACCATTTCTGGGCAAACCCTTGGTGGTAAATTCTTGAAGATATATCTGAGTTTCATTCCGAACTTCTTCTATCTTAGTTTGTGCCATTTTCTTATAGCTCGTTTCGTAGGTTCAAAGGTAATTGTTAACTCAACAAATGAGGATCGTTACACAAGTTGGTGCTGCACACAATCCCGGAGTCAGGGTACTCTAAGTACCCCTTACCCTTTAATCAACCCGAAGTTGTATTATCATGGTTCATTGTTCACATGGATACAACACCCATAATTTACCATTTTACGTTACTGAAAACTACGATGTAAGGCGATATTGTTTAGCTTGCTGGTCATAAGTGCACATAACTTAGATATGCTTAGCATTAATGTGTCTGGTTCATTGAAATTGAAATCCTGAACAACAAATAAATAAAAATGTGAAAGATAATTGTGGATGTGCGCAAAACTTTCAAAACACAATACCCTGGGCCGCATGCTAGTGTAGTTCTTATCTCAGAATCTTCTTCAACATGTAGTGCATTGTCTTCCTAAACATTTATGTAATTTTCTGCATATCTTGCTAACTAATGCAGTCTTACCATTCTTTTTTTGCATCTATCTAGGCAGGTGCTGATCCAAATGCCAAAGCACATGGACTTACCTCTCTGCTATATGCTGCATCTTATGGGCTAACACCAGCTATCACGCGCTTACTAAAGGCTGGTGCTGATCCAAATGCTTCAGATGGTGTATGTATACCTAATACTTAGCTTCTTAATTCATTTCTATCCGGTTCAAACTTCTTCTGAAACCTATCTATAGATGACTGTGGTTCCCATTATGACCCCTCCACCCCCACCCCCACCCACCCCAACATGGGTTCAGCTACCCCCTATGGCCTCCTTCATGATGTTCATCCAATAGTTTAAATTGGGGTTGCATACCACTCCAGGGTTCGATGCCTTAAGAGGCCAACACCCTGGTTTACAAGAACAGGTGAAAGGTTGTATGTGTATGATACTATTAAAATGCAATTCTTCGTGCATTTAGACCTTCTTATACTTGGAGTTATTTGACCCACTTCTATAGGGGGGGGAAATACCATCGTAATTTCAGTGTGCTACACCTCCTTTACATTTAAAAGGTCTGCCATGAAAACCAATATCTTGAGAATATAAGTAGCAGGCTGGTTGGGTGTGATTGATTTTTCTGCCAGAAGTCTAGAGAATCTGCAATAGCATTTGAGAGAACTGTGTTGTCTGGATGTCGGGTTATCCTATGATCCAGCTTATGGAATTAATTCTTGGTTCTTCTTTTTTCTAACGCAGGAAGGGATGACTACCATAGAAGTTGCTGCTAAAGATGGTAATCGTGAAATTGTTGAGATGCTATTTCCCGTGACTTCTCGCATTCCAACATATCCGAATTGGACCGTTGGTGGAGTTATGGAGCATGTCCATTCTGAGGCCGCCAGAAAGAAGGAGGTACAGAATCTATATCTATCACAATTAATGAATTGTAATCTTCTGATAACTTAGTGCTGGAATTTCTTATGATACGAGGAAAACACGATGAAGTGTGTTTTTCTGTTATAATAATCCTTCATGACCTCGTCTTTTTCCACCATATGGACGTCTATTCATTGCCCACCAGTCCATTGTCCTACTGTACCCCTTACTGGATACTAAATTTCTGTACACTGGTTTGTATATGCCATCTCCATTATTTTGCTCTTTCTTCTCCATTTACAAGTTCTACAATATCCATCAAGCTCCAAATAAGTTTACCCACCTCCTAGACCTGCCTAGTGCAATATAAAGTCACAATATTGCTGATACACCAACCTATATAGTTGATTCTAATATCACTAAGTATGGCCTGCGAGATTGCTACGCTCAACATAGAAGTCATTATGTCATTTTGCATCAATATCAAACACTGCAGGTGCCTGACAATTATTACCTGTGTAGCGGGCCCTTATGCTCGGAACTAGTATACATTTACAACATTATACAACTCTTGAAACAGCATGCTATGGGAATAGCAACGTAAGTAGAGGCCTAAGTTCTGTAAAAAATTCGAGACCATTATATCTTATACAAACTTAAGCAGCAAGGATTCAAGAGCTTATAAGGACAAGGGAAGAACTTCAGGCTTTAGTGGTCATCTGCACTTCTTGGCTTAACTCTTTTAGAAAATATTAGCAATTCAAAAAGAAATTAAGAACATAAAGGAAGTGAAAAGGTCACATGTTATTTTATAAATTTAATTAAGTTGTCATAGTTCTAGGTTACATGTTATTTCGTGTCATCAAATGCTCGTTAAATTTGATTCATAATTAGGTCGAGTTAGTGTGTGTTAGGTTTTGTCCATCAGTCCATAGCACTTGAGTTAGAATATTACTCCCATGAACTAAGTTTCCCATGTTAGTTTGCATCATGTCTTACTATTAGAGACCGGTGAACACATGCACAGGTAATCTCTTCATATGCCTATCCATGCATCTTGGGGAATTACCTTATTAAAATTCTTTTTGAATTGATCTTACATGGTACTTTGGTCAGCTAATGTCTGTGTGAGGTAGTTTTATGAGTCTGCCCTGAAGTTAAAATTGAATGAAGGAAAACACGCACATCAAAGGATACCATGTGTCATGTTATGTACCATCCCACATCCTCTGTTGTCGTCACTGCCAATTTACATTTTGAATGCCTTTTACTTCCAGTTTGTTTCTGAGTTCCTTAACAGTACGAAACACTGAACTTTCTAACAGAGGACACCTGAAGGTGAAGGTTTGGGGAAGTTTCTTCAAGGAAAACGGTGCAAAAGCATTTCAGGAAATGAATTACTTCTTGGCAGCGTTTTGGTACTCGCAGGTACTTATCTTTAACTTTGAAAGGAAATGATATTGATCCCTCCCTCAATAACATAATGGTAACTCAATAACATAATGGTAACTGAACGGCACTTTAGTAGTGATATGTAAGAGTAAATTTTGTTTGATGAGTTAATTTATATAGCCCATCAGGGTTGTTAGTGAAGGTGAATGTTTATTACTTCAAGATTTACTTGTATATTTCTGATTGCACACAATTAAAAAAAGTACAGTGGTAAATGAGTTTAGTATCTGTTATCAGCTTGTTCGGTATAACAAATCCATGGGTGTTTCTTTTTTCTTCCAACTGCACCATGAGTGTTAGCAAATCCATCGTAAAGGACAATGAGATGCATAGTTTTCCAGATGGGGCAAGCACTTGTATTGTAGAATTAGTGTATGCTTCTGGAGTAGAATTACATCTGAAAGCTACAATCATCATGATCTCCAGACGTTCACTAGTAGTTAGCGGATTTCTTGTCTTCTCGTAGGGCATGGATCCATGGGAAGTTTAGAACTGACTTATTTCATGTTGTTATCAATCAAATCAGTGGCTTATCAGTTGCAATATTGAATTGCATTATCAAGAGACTGTGAGATCTTCCTGCCAGCCGAATTTCACCTGTCATATTTCGTTCTAAAAGTCCTTGTTACTTCACGTTGTCATTTTTATAAAACTATATTTTGGGTTTCCTTGTGTGTTCGAGTTGTGACTGCCTGCTCTAACAATTAAATTTTGGTGATGGAAATATAGGCGTTGGAAGCTGCTCCAACAGATGCAACTCTACTATCCAATAGGAGTGCGTGTTATGCACGTATGCAACGCGGATCTGAAGCATTAAGGGATGCAACTGAATGCATATCTTTAAGGCCTGATTGGCCAAAGGCATACTACAGGGCAGGCGCAGCGCTCAACATTCTGAAAGTATGGTCTTTTCCTCTGCTTTATCACAGAAGTATGGCGAAGCAGCAGATGCCTTTTTCAAGGGTTTGACCCTGGCTCCTGAAAACAAAGAGCTTGTAGATGCATTCAGGTTCAGTTTTATCGACCTTTATTAAGAATCTTATTTCCTATTATGTCATTTATTCACCATTCAAATTTGGCAACCAATTTGGTTGTCTAAAGGTCCCTTATGTTTTTAGATATCAGAGTCTCTACGTTTTGCCTATTAGAAGCGTCTTATTCATTAGACTTAAGACCACATGTTTAATCAAATCTCTACCCACAACTTGCATGGCCAGAGTGTTTACTGGGTAAACCCCTTTAAATTGCGTGGCGGGGTTTTCATGACCCATATGGAACGTAAGTCGTCAATGTTGCTCATGGTTTCCCAACCTCTGTGATCTGTAAACTCTGTCAAGGGATGGGAGAATGTCTTTGCCAAATCTATTTGTATCTTGTATGAAGCAGAATAAGAAGTCCCTGTAAAAACATATTTTATATTCTGAACTTTCTCATATTTTGTTTTCCCCCATTAACTTCTCTTTGAAATCCGATACCATTCGATTATTAAATCTGAAGAATGTCTCTTTTAGTAACAAGTTTCTCTATCATAATTTTCATGTTTTACACTCTGGCATATTTTTTTACTTGCTTTTTCATGCCTTGTGCTTGTAGGAATGCTAATGAAGCTAGATTGAAGTCCATCATCCGACAGCCATAGGAAGATGGTGATCATAGTAGACTGGCAGTATCATTTCAACTAAAAGGCGTTTTTGTGGTCGACTTTTGCATATGAATTTCTAAAAGGGATTTTGCCACCCTTCATGTGTAAGCATTGGGATTTTACTCACAATAATTAGTACTTCCCTATTCCACTTGGAATTTGTGTTAATAAAGAACTCTTTTAACTTCTTATGCCCCTAGTAGGTGTGCAAATATGTTTCTGCTGATATCTTACCTCATCCCTGCTTTTGTTTTGAACCTTTCTGTATCGGACCAAAAAGCATACGATAGTGCAGCCCAGCACAATGCCAGGAATACAAGTCCTAATAAAAACAACCAATGCCCAAGATTGTGCCATAAAGAGTAAAGACATGCGTGTGTTTCCTGTTTTCCCAATTGCTATAATGTTGTAGGCTAAAGACTCATTGCACCCCAACATACGACCAAAATCCAGAATAGATGAGCCACGAGAAAACAACAATCAAAATTTATACACGCTATACCAAGATTGGTACATCATCTAGAAGTATCAAAATCAACTCAACTCAAACCATCTAAACAAACCAGAAACTTGTTTTGTATATTTGTGGTGTTAGAACAATTAACACCACAAACTTGTTTTGTACATTTGGGATTTTAGCATTCCACTTGAGCTTTGGGAGGAGTCAATTCCTCACCTTCCGGAAGCTGTGAAGCCTGTGCCTATAGAGCTTCAACGTCGAAGCTCCAACAACTGATCCCTTCCCCGAGTCATACAGAAAGCTGCTGCTACTTCTTTAATTTCTTGCGTCATTGGCAAGCTGTTTTGTCTCCCTCACCGGTGGAATTCCTTTCTCAAATCTTCCTCCAGTGAAATTCCTTTCTCAAATCTTCCTCCACAGGTAACAAATTTTCAGAATCTCCCCTCTTGTTACCTGAGTGATGACTGATGTTCCTGGCTGCCAATCATCAGTTATTGGCATGTGCTTACAAGCAGATGATCATCTATTTTCTGTGCATCAGACCTACAAGAGGCATCATTTATCATTCAGGATACAAGATTAACTGACGTTGCACATACATATGACTATGATCTCATTTCCTAGTCCTCCTCAAAGATAATATTAGAGCTATTTCTTAAAGTCTCTTGAAAGTTATGTAGTCATTCATTTTTCTGGTTGGTCACAAGGAAGGCAGACTATCAAGTACATGTACAATAAATACAATATGACAATATACTTTCACTGAGAGGGTTGCTAAATTTGAACTAAGCTGTCATTTACAGGAGAAGTCATTACCATTCCACTATTCTTAAGAAACATATAAATGCAATCAATCGAGGGGCGACAGCCAGAAGTGACAAGGAATTGAAACAAAATGCACCAAAAACTAAGTAAACCACTAAAATGAAAAATGACCACTCATGATGGTGAAGCTACGAGTAACAACAATTCATACCTAACTCCATGCCATAGCCTTTCTTCAACAATACTTCTGGAGCTATATAATCTGGCGTACCCACAGTTGAAAATTCCTTGAAGATATAAACAATAGCATGTTAGTTTGACCTAAAACAAATGAAAAGAGAACCCAGGTACAGCATATCACAAAGTTTAGTCTCATGACTCTAGAATAAATCTGCAACCTAAACTCGAGGCATTTAAAGGTGAATGGTGAAGGTTGAGTTTCGATGACTACCAGCTTCCTCCTGATTATCTGCCAGTGCTGAAGCTGTTCACTTGGGCTTTTTCACCTACGTCCAGCCTCTGCCTTCTAGGGCTGCCGTCGACATCCACTGTTTCTCTCAAGTTCTCGTCAGACATGGCTTCGTTTTCAAGTAAAGTAGATAAAATTGCAGTCCAATGGTATGCAAAGACCAAAATCTGACAGCTTCATGTGACCATTTTTGTCCAACAGAAGATTGTCAGGTTTGATATCTCTGAAAATCCATGATTAAAGTTTAAAGGAAATTTAACTTAAAATATAACGTTACTCCTACACAAGATATTCAACCCATCTCAAAAGAAAACTGCAGCTGGTGTGCTGATTTATTTCACTTGTAAATAGTTACTAACCTGTGAATGTAGTTATGCTTATGCATGGACTCTATGGCCCGGACACTCTGAACGACATAAAATCTAGCCACACTTTCAGTTAAGGTGTCTTCTCTTATCAACAGTCATCATGTCCCCACCAGGAAGATACTCCATAACTAGGTACAAGTATTCATCATCTTGAAATGAGTAGTACAACTTCACAATGCAGTGAAGCAAATCCCTTTCAGCTCGAACATGTTCAACCTACGGGTGAAAAAAACTCCGTAAGTACAGAAACCAAGTTCAGGGTAGCGCTGGCAAATATAATCAACAAAGCAGACTACAGAAGTGCATATGGTATGGATTGAAAGAAGTGTAACCATCAAGACATTTCACAAAGGATGCAAGAAAATACAAGATAGCTGTGAATATTCTACCCATCAGCAGAAGCAGACGCTATACTAACAATGAAAAGGGAAACTAATGCTTAAGGATTTCAAGCTGAACATGAAATATTGAATCTGAGTCACATACTGTTTAAGCAAGTCGACACCAAGGAGTATCAAGAATTAAAATGGAAAGACTATGGTGAAGGTCATTACCCTACAATCAATACCTTTCAAACAAACACTCTTACACATTGCATCGGAAAGAAAAAAGTGGTGCTCTTTTTATTAATGACCCTACAATTGTCAACAGATGAGCTCCAAAGGGAAATGAGAAGTCTTATAAAAGAAAAAGAAACAACGAGTTAAACTGAATACCAACAATTTGTTTGTGACACAGCTACATTTTTCAATATTAGCAGAACACGTTGTGAACTGTGTTGAAAATGCAATCTACGGATGAACAACATGACACCTTCCCCAGCTAAGCATATCTGATTTCTTCAACTTCTTCATGGCATATATGGCCCGAGGACTTCTCTCGGCACAGCCTAACCCCTCGTCATCACGAAGCATATCAATTGCACCTAACTCTCCTTGAAAATCTGTTTACAAGAAGTAGGTTTTCACAAAATTGTGTCTATAAATCCAAAGTTCCAAGGTCATGTAAATTGACTAAACACGAGAAGCAACAACAATTCATACCTAACTCTACATTTCTTCCAAAGCATCACCTATTTTTCAATAAGAAAAAAACATAAACGTAACGCAGGGTAAGTTACCCAAGCATATCTCGTACCTCTCCAAAAGCTCAACGGCCAATGATGGTTAATAGCCCAGTCATCAACGCAAATCTTGTTCATCTTAAGTCTCATAAACCATGTCTCTTTCCTTTCCAAATCCTTCAAAAGATTCATTTGTTCCTCCTCAGGTACGTCTGAAGACTAATTTCTTTCCAAGACATGACGTCTAAACAAAAAAATAAGCCAACAGATCATAGTAGATATACTGGCTACGACTGATTATGCGGAAGAAACTGCTTATAGTCACAGATTCACAAAGACTGATTCATATCATCTCAAACCTCACCAGTCTTTACTCCAGTGAGAACCCATTGGATCTTGTTCATCATGATTTCAGGGCATCCACGCACTGAGAATTCATGAACATTTCCATCTATCTCGATCTTACTACAACCAGGTACAATCTTTTTAATTCCTCTCTCCTCCATAGCCAGCCTAATGCGTTTGACATCATCGAACCTTTGAGCTTTTGCATATATGTCCGACAAGACCACATAAAAAACATGGTTATAAGGCTCCATCTTAATAAGGTAAGATGCAACTCTCTCTCCTAACTCTACATTTCCATGCATCCGACAACTTCCTAACAATGCACCCCAAACAAAGGCATCAGGTTCCATCGGCATGCTTCCAATAAGATCCTCAGCCTCTTCAAACAGTGCAGCTCGACCAAGTAAATCAACCATGCAAGCATAATGTTGAACCTGTGGCTTAATGAAGTAAACTTCTCTCATTATCTCAAAACACCACAGACCCTTCTCTACTAGCCCTGAATGTGCACAAGCCGATAACAACCCAGTAAACGTAACATTATTTGGCTTTACCCCTTTCATTTTCATCTCCTCAAATAGATCAAAAGCTTCATTTCCAAGTCCATGTAAAGCAAACACCGAAATCATAGCCGTCCATGCAAGTACATCTTTTTCCTCCTCCATCTCTCTAAAGATGGCAACCGCACTTTCTAAACAACCACATTTTCCATACATATCCACAAGTGCAGTTCTGATCACCATATCACACCCTAACCCACTCCTTTTCAAGTAACTATGCACCCATTTCCCCTGATCTAACGCACCAATAGAAGCACAAGCTGAGATAGCACTAGCAATTGTTACCTCATCTGGACTAACTCTATTTTCTCCTGAAACCTGCATTTCATGAAAAATCTCCAATGCCTCAATTGCCCGACCTCCTTGTACTAACCCCGTAATTATTGAATTCCAGGAGAACACACTCCTCTCCTCCATCACCCTAAACAACCGCAACGCAGATTCCAACTCCCCACACCGCAGATACCCACAAAGCAATGAGTTCCAGGAAACAATATCTCTGTGCAACATTTCATCAAACACTTTCTCAGCATTACCCAAATCTATAAATTTCGAATAAAAATTGATAAGAGAATTTTGCACAAACAAATCTCCACTAAACCCATTCTTAAATACATGACCATGAACAATTCTACCCATTCTATCATCAACCTGATCAGTAGTACATCCCTTAAGTAAGAAAGGGTATGTAAGATAATCAGGCTTAATCTCATTTGCTAGCAATTCTTTGTATAAAATCATGCATGAATTTTCAACCCCGGAATGAAAATTACCACTAGAATAAGCTCTAATCATAGTGTTGTAAACAAAAAGATTAGGCTTTTCGATGTGATTGAAAATGCTGAGTGCGTAATGATGACATGAAAAAAAAGTGGTGGTACATACAAAAAGGAGTCTAGTAATGAGAAAGTAATGTTGATGAATGGGTAAGTTTGGAGAGACTAGAATCAGCGCATGGATTTGTTTAAGATGTTTTGGGTTCTTGCATTCATCGATGAATCGGCCAAGGGATTTTCTCAGAGTTAACCATTCAGGACGAGATTCTATCATAATCCCTCCCCTTTTAGTACACAGCTTTTTCTTTCTTAAAGCGTCTGTATTTGGCTAGAGCTAGACCTGTGAGCGCATTTATGCATAGCCAGACCGGAGATTTCTTTTGTGAAATCTTATGATGTTTACCTGTTTGGATTGTATGTAACATTCCTGGTCAATTACAGGTTACTGAATGTGATTTGTATCTCTCCCTCACATGGCCAGTGTTTATAGAAAAATGTAAGTTATACACAGTACAATAGTTTCTTCATTAGCTGATGCACGATGGAGAATTCACAATTTTTTCTTTTCTTATGTCAGTGCTATTTTGAACACATTTAACTTGATAAGTAGATCAATCGATTTTCAAGCCTTCGCTCCTCCTACAGCTTGTAGATAATGGATATTCCAGAGGAATGGTGATAAGATTTCTGTAGATGAGTTTTCTTAGCGATTGAACTCTGCGGACCTATTATATCCAAATCAAGTGCACATTGGGAGATCCATAGTTGAATACTCGAAGCAGCAGAAGGATAAGGCGAAATAAAATTAACCAAGAGCCTGCACTCAAAGATCTGCAAAATCCTGAATAAATTCCTAATTTTCA
>JAJJMA010174664.1:33989-46850 GCA_023529015.1 Papaver nudicaule
CATTTCTTTTTTATTTTGTAAATTTTTAGGCTTTTTGATGGTTAACTAACTTTCTTGTTTTCCTCTACTTTTGAAGATACAATCTTTTAACGGTGTTTGTCTCAGTTCATGTGTTTGCAGTTGTTGGTGTCATATTTGTTGAAGCTTTGGAGTTCTTGTGTTTGCATTTTCCTATAACAAAAAAGAGTATCATGGACACTCAAGGTTCTTCATTTACCTATGTGTCTAAGGCTTCTCCTATGCATCCGGTAAATGAGAAATTTTACCAGATTTGCGTCACTATGGGACTGCTTAGCAGATAATTTGGTAAATTTTCAGTTAGACGAAGGAGAGGGAGTTTCTATCAAGCTAGAGAGTTCATCTCACTCGATAGAGATGATCTCGGGAGAGAGAGATTTTCCTTTTTTTTCCCTACTTTTCAATCTTTATTTTTAATATATTTTCTTTTATTCTCTCTTACTTTTAAATTAGTATATAATATTCTCTCCCACCAAAAAAAAAATAAATGATGAAAAATTATATAGGGTCCCACCTAATACTCATTCCTACAATTTCTAATTAGGGTCCTGTTATCTTATAGTCTGGACTATAGGTTATAGAGTAGTAAATAATTGTAAATGGAGAGAAACTGATGGTTGCATCAGTCTTGTACAGGATTTATTGGGCTATACTAAAAGTGCAAGACTTGTTAAGAACCATGACAAGAATAATAATAAGAAGAAGAACAACAATAACTTACTTGCTTGTCGGAGGAAGCTGAGTAATGGGCATTATACAACGGCTATTCGTGTTCTAAGCTCGAGTGGTATTGCACCACCCAATTCTGATACCTTGTCTGAATTACGCAACAAACATCCACAGGCACCACCACCAGTTATCCCTTCAACCCCAATTGCTTCTGCCCCAATACAAGCAAACAACGAGGCGGTTCTCAGCGCTTTGAAGAGCTTTCCGAGGGGCGCCTCATGTGGAAGAGATGGCCTAAGGACTCAGCATTTACTCGATGCTCAAAGCGGCGCGGCTGCTGCCGTTGCGGAGGAGTTGTTAACATCTATTACAGGGCTAGTGAACTTGTGGCTTGCTGGAAAGTGTCCACCTGAATTGGGTGAATTTGTTGCCAGCGCTCCTCTGACTCCCCTTTTAAATCCTTGTGGTGGTCTATGTCCTATCGCCGTTGGCACCATATAGAGGAGGCTAGTCTCCGAAATTGCAGCTTCATCCGTCTGCAAGGAAATGGTTACTTATCTAGGCGATTTTCAGTTTGGTGTGGGGATTGCTTGTGGAGGAGAGGGCATTCTACACTCTGCTAATCGACTTCTGGAGGCTAAAGGTAATAGGGTATGTCAATGTTGTTAGTAGACTTCTGTAATGCCTTTAACCTGATTGACCGCACTGCATTGATCAGAGAAGTGCGGTGCCCTGCTATTTCTCATTGGGTTGAGTTCTCCTATTTCCAGCCAGCAAGATTATACTATAGGGATTCTATTCTCTCCTCCGCACAAGGAGTGCATCAAGTCCTTACACTTCACCCCATTGTGAAGAAAATTGTTGATGGTTGCACTCTTGACATGAATGCATGGTACTTGGACGACGGTACGCTAGCTGGTGACACCCTTGAAGTCTATAAGGCCTTTGAAATCATTCAAACTGAGGGTCCTAAGGTTGGGTTGCATCTTAATGTCTCTAAAACAGAGATCTGTTGGGCTGTCAGTGATAGTCGCAGTAATGTTGAAGGTGTATTCCCTGCTCACATATTACTGGGTTAAGCTTCTAGGCGGGCCTGTAAGTCTTGATTTAGAATTTTGCAGCAACATGGTCTTGAGTCGGGTTGACAAAACTATCTAGTTAATGAACTTGGTTCGGAAGCTTAAAGATCCACAGGTGGAACTGTTGTTGTTGCGTAATTGTGCCGGCGTATCTCGGCTGTACTTCACCCTTCGCACCACCAACCCATTTACAGTCAAGCCTGCACAAGAGCATTATGATGACCACCTATTTCAGTACCTACGCCTTGGTAGCGGGAGATGGCTCAGGTTTTAGCCCGTTGCAGCAACGCATTGCATCCTTACCTATACGTGATGGGGGTCTAGGCATTTACACCATGCTTGACACCATGCACTATAGTTATTTGGCGTCTCACATTCAAACTAAGCCTCTACAAGAGACCCTTTTACGTAATTTTGTTGTGACAGGTATTTGCACTCCCTTACAACAAGCTTTGGATTTATACTTACTGGTATGCAGCATTCCACCTTCTTCTTTCTGCCTTGAAGACACTTCCCCCCATCCCATGAGAAAATTGGCAGTCCCTTACTTCCAAGCCGTGAAGAAAGAGATGGTTACTTCGTACCATATGTCCAGCAGGGATTCAGCCCTTTGGCAGAGTAACAAGTTGAAGCATGCTCAAGATTACCTCATGGCAATACCTATCAGTGGTCTAAATTATAATATCGGGCCTCATCAATTCATCTTCGTCCTCAGCTATCGATTAGGTATTCCACTCTTCTCAGAGGGTAGTATTTGTTCTAGTTGCGGCCGAGTTATGGACATTTTTGGTGACCACACTCTATAGCTGATATGTGTTACAGAGCATGTGTCCAAGCTAGGAAGGAGGTGTCGTTGGGGTTCTTGTCTGAGGATGGTAGTGCGCTGCGCCCAGCAGACATTCTCGTTTACAATTGGAATAATGGTCAAGACGTATGCTTTGATGTCAGTGGAGTCTCTCCTTTCACAAGAGGAGGAGTTCGTACTTTCACACCAGGCATCGTTATTTCCAATGCAATGACCCGCAAACGCAACAAATACTTAGACAAGTGTAGAAGTCACGTCTATGGTTTGGGGGTTTTAGCTTTCACAACATTGGGTGAGCTTGGAGAAGATACAGTGGACTTCTTGAAGAGATTGAAGAACTGCTTCACCCACCATGATTTGAACGCAAAAGTAGACAACTTTTTATTTCATCGTTTAGGACTTGTAATCCAGAAGGCGGTCGGTACCCAACTTGTAGCCAGGCTACCGACCATCTCCTTGTATGACTCAGTTGATTATGACTAACCTTTTTATAACCACTAAGTTGGTATTTCATGATTGTAAATTAACATTGATTTTACAAATTTGTATGGGAATTGTTGCAATTAATTAGGTGTAAACATATTATAATAGGTATCTTCAAATTTCCGTCACTGCCCTTTTGCCTTTATACAATATATAAAATTGATGGTGGGACCTATGTCATTTAGTATAACGAGTAGTTTCTCTTCCTTCACTTAAAGGTATATAGGCTATATACATCACGCACAAGGAATTTCAATCGATTACCACGACTACGAAAGATCAACCGGTGAATAATCAAAAGAAAAGTTAAACCATATTATACCATATGAGACAACGAGTATCATCAAATCTTTGTTTGATTTTTGTGATTTGAACTCCAATTTTGCTACTTGCGAGAAAGATCAGTGAATAAAACACCCAAATCAGGCTAAAGCTCTGGCACTTAAAGCTTTTCAAAATAACTTGAATGGGTTTGTAGAACAAGATCCGTTAGTAATAAATCTGCAGTCTAAACTGATATCAGATCAAGATTTTGAATGAAAATAAAATTTCATTAAAGAGAAGCACTAGCTTCTATGAAAAAGGAATTCTCAAAACTTTTTGCTTCAAAACTCCAGATCTGAATGATGAAGAACAAAATCAGAGTTTAGAACAAGATTACTCGATTTCATTTTCATTTTGACTTTGATTGCCCGATTTCATCATTGAAATTAATCAGAGAAGAAAAAATATTGTATGTTATTGCAAAGGGAAAGAATAGGTAAAAGAGATGGGGATTAGAAAGAAACGTGGAACAGTGGGAGGGAGAGAGAATAGTTAAAAGGATCAAAAATATTATTTAGAAGGGGTAATTTAGGAATTATCGTTAGATTAAATTAATTTATTTTTGTCTTTCTGAGATACTTATACATTCAATATAATTATTAAAGGTCCAACTAAACTCAAATAATAATATTACTATATTATAATTTGTCAGTTTACCATACTTTGATTCACCTTTTTCTTCTCTTTTAGACATCAGATTCAGAACTTCAGCTTTAATGGAGTATGATGCAAAAAATAATAATAATAAAATAACGTAGCCATGAATGTTTATACCTCCATCTTCTTTTTCTTCTTCTCCTTCTCTTCTTTCCTTCTTTTTTCTTCTTCTTCTTCTTCTTCTTCTTATTATTATTGTTTCTGAATCACAATGAGCAATAAGGATGCGGACAACTACATTACCATTTCAATGAAACAAAATGAAAAGCAACTCCTACAGGCTACAAGTCATTACAAAAACAAACTTTGGGTTTCATTGTTTTTGATAGATAAATGGGTTCATATTTGTCTTCCCGGTGTAAAAAAAAGATAGAGTAAACATGATGTAAATAATCAGTTAAAAGATCATTTCCAAGGCTAATTAATTTCCAACCCACAAAACATATTATTCAAAATGGTGAAAAAAGATCTCTGTTAATCAAACAACTAATAAATCGTTATTTTTTCTAGACAAACTTAGACAAGAAAAAATTGCTACGATTGCGGCATCGGTATTTGCTGGCATCTGGTTAAGTACGTCTTCTATCTTACTAAATATTCCACTATTTAATTCTTCAGTTTATTGTTGTCAGATAATATTAGACATTCGGATTATAAAGTTAAGATGCCCTCAGAGAGTCAGACTACAAAAGTTAAAGTTTGTTTCAGAAATCTTTTGAAAATGATAACCATGAAAGGAATTGGGGTTAACTATCTAATATAATGTGGCTTATGTCATGATTCTCATGCATAATACAAAAAATTCATACAAACTAGAAGAAAAAAACCCATTAGTAACAGTTATCATTAACTAAAATGTTTTACTTTTTAAATTGATAATCTATTAGACATTCTTACTACTCTATGTTAATGTATGTAATAACTTAATCAAAATAATAAAATAGTAGTTTAGCTCTTACATGTACCCCCTACTCCACCGTCTTCTAGTTTACCTCTTTCTTTTTGTTATTCTGCAATTGTTAGTGCAACCAGTTCTGCGGTGTTCACAACCCCTACAATAACTTCAATACCAGCAGTTGGGTTCGAGTTTACTTGGGCGTAGTTGTCTGCTATAAATTGAAATGCTTGTTAACTGCCTGTCCCTAAACACAAAAATGGCGTTTCTGCACCACAATGCGTAGTCTCACCATCTACAAGCTTCATTAGTTTAGGTTGGACGTAAATCACATCGTCGCATTCATACATACTAGTCATGAAAGAACATTGTACTATTCCCGACTTCCTTCTTTTTTTTCCTTTACGTTCTATGTAAATTCTTTGAAGTGTTGTAGCAACTGTGTTAGCTGTCAATGTTTCTCGTGGTTCAGTTTCCGCTGAGATTTCCAACATATGTTTGAAAATTTAGAGGGTAAAAATAATTTTAAAAACAGAACTACTAATCGAGAAATTAATTTTCACTGGAATTAGAAAAGCTCAACTTTTTACCTCCTCGTATAATTCTTATAAACAATCATACCCTAATTTTGAATATCCACAAATTCCGAGCACACAAAAATCAATATCCTAAAATTTCTCGGTCATCTTCTCACCAACAGTTAAATATTAAACTCTTCGTTATCAATTATCTAAATGATGACAATACAATAGTATACAGTATATGTGAATAAACTTATTGCAATCTTTTTGCCCAATATCTTCTTTTCGGCGTGTTTTGCCTTTTGGAGTTGTCATCAAAAGTGTACCATCTCTCATGACTCGTGTATCACCTCCATTGAGTATTATGTTTTCAGTAATCATGGATGCTAAAATACTTCCACTATCTTCTATAGAATCATCCTATTCCCTTAAAAAAAAAAAAAAACTTGTTAAACCCCATTGTATATTAAAAATGGGAGAAAACAAAATTTGTGAAATGTTATCAGAAGACTCTAGTCCTTCATCATCTTCATGTTCATTATCCATTTTCCTTTTGTTACCACGACACTTGTTCTCCTCCTCCTTATCCTACAAACAATCATAAGAAGTCAATCATTTAATACTTGAAGATGGTATTCGATGATGTTCGATACATTTACAGAGAGATTAAAATCTATATTTATAGTTACAGCTAACAATCTACACAATTGTAATAAAGATGAGTTATCCTTATTAATATTTGGAGTATCCCAAACAAACAAATCATCAGACCCAGACCCCAAATTGTTGTAACTTCTTCCACCACTACCATCAAAGAAAGACTTATCTCTTAAATCTTCAAACCCTAAAATAGTAGATAATTCAGTAGCAAAAGGACATCCATCCAGTTTACCCTTCAAGAGGCCTTTTATCATGACAAATTTGATAGATAATCATAATAATTGTTACTGGACATCTATCTAGTAAACCCTAAAATAGTTGTTATGCAACATTTCAAAATAGAGTCTATAAATCTGGTTTTATAAAAATAAAAAAAATAAAAATCTAAACCTTATAAGAATAAAACTTACAAAGACATGGCCAAAAGTTAAAATTTGTTTCAGAAATCTTTTGAAAAGGATAACCATGAAAGGAATTGGGGCTAACTATCTAATATAATATGGCTTATGTCATGATTCTCATGCAACACAACAAAACTTGGTTATGTTTTTAAAGGGTACTCCATAATTCTAGGAAGTTGAACGGGAAGTTGGAAATATCAATATTTAAACATTTACTTAACCAACTCCACCTTAAAAATGCAGGCATCGAAGTTATGCTCTAGAGTACTCCATCTCTCCTTTATTTGTTAACAAGTTTTCTCAACATGATTAATCAAATGAAAATTTGAAAACATTCACCACCACAACTTTTGTAAGTTTTTTCAAGTGCAAATCGTAAAATTGAATAATATGACTTATTTGTCTTGCAATAACTTACTTCAGTAAAGATATATCCAACCAGAATGTTAGTATTACCTACCTTACTAAGAGAAAGGGTAGCACCTTTGTGGTCATTATAACATAGAGATACAGGAGAAGGATTTCCTACTTTAAGCGAAAGATCAAATGTAATAGTTTCTTTTACCCAAACCTGCTTGATCTTGTCTTTTAATAAATATAACTAAACTTGTGGGGGTATAAAACTATCGAGACGCGTGTCAGCATCGCAAGGAATGAGCACCAGAAAAAGGACAAGGGTCGAAGTACTGAATAACTCGATAAAGACCATTTTTCTTAAAGGCACAAAGAGGGGAAGAATACATCAAGGATCAACAGAACAACGAGGAAAGAGAGCCATCGAAGGGACGTACACCTCGTGAAGTCATCAAAAGACAGCGAGATAGGGAAATCCTCGAGAGGTATCTCGAAGACCACCGACTTACTCGAAAACTTCTGACACCTCCACGATTGAGTATTTTGTCTTATTAGTTGTATTCCACTTGTAACTCGTTCTATATAAGGCGAGCTCGAGCTCAGTTGTAAGGGTTCGATTTTTGATAAGTCTAAAGGCATGTGAGTGAGACTAGGTTAGTATTGAATCTCCTCAGGTCTTGAAGCACAATATTCATGTAGTATTAGCCAGATAAGCACTTTACACCAATGAATATTTGGTCTTCACTTTGTTGTTTATTATGCATTAACCTTCATCGATATAGTGTTTGGTCCGTTTCGATATCTTGTTACATAGTATTACCCCTCAAATCGTTGGTTAAGCATGTTGATCTAATGGCTGTTAGGCATAAGATCTTCATGCAGATTTTATATCGACACAGTTTGGCACTAGAAACATGGACTAATTAAAACAACTTAGGTTTGCCTGTGCTTGGATGGTTTTTCAAAATTCCCAGAAAATTGTTTCTTAGGGTTTTTAAGTTTTACTCTTATTTCTCTTTTCTTTACTTAAAATAAGCTCCACCATCTTAAGTATCTAAAGATTAAAGCTTTAAGGTACTTAAGAATTTCGAGCAAATCGTCATTATGATGGATTGGTGTTTTTCAAAGAATTCAAGCTTTGAAATACAAAGACTTAATCAGGATGCAAAAGGTTTTCTTCAAAGAAGTTTTCATGGAAAAGAAGAAGGAAAGATATTTCTCAAAAGAAACAATAGTTTGGGATTTCGAATCCGTTATTATTATAATTTCCAAGGAAATACCTTCACAATTCTATATATTAGTCGTACTACAAAAACTAGTTCAGGGATATTTTAGGGTTTTCACTAGCCAGATTATATCAGAAAAACAGTTTTGTCACTTTTAGATCTGTAGATTCTTTTCCGAGAAAGTTAGAAAAGTGGATTTTCTGGAACCTCCAATTTTGGAAGGTACATCCTGGAAAATCAAGGTAACAAGGGAAAGTAGTCACAAAATTCACAGTAGCAAAAATTTCATTGGGTCGTACACATAAAATCCCCCTAAAATCTCGTATGTCAGATGCTGCTATAACTGTTAGGGTACACGTCAGACCCATAATACACTGCGGTAGCCGCCCTGGACCTCACGGGTTTGTTACTTTTTGCAGGAAATCGTCACTATGACATCGAAGTCCAATCAGATGTCGAGGCAAGGAGTAGGCTCATCGAGACAAGGAACAGGCTCTTCGAGACCCAACACCAGGTTGTCAACCAGCAAAGGACTTTCACCCGAGATAACAGCGAGTACAATACATCACAGGGAACAAGTAAACGAGGACGAAGTGCTCATTGAAGACCTGGGATCCGATGGTGAAGGATTTCCAAAGCATCAAATTCATGAGGTCGAAGATGAAGAAGTAGAAGAGGAAAGGCCAGACGACATGGTGCAAATACATCAACCAACCGAGGAAGAAACCTTAAGGGCTGCACAATTCAAAAAATTCATAAGAAAGAACAGGAAAATCAAAAAGCTTAAGCAACAATTACTAGAGGCAAACAAGAAAACTGCCGAAAAAGCAGCATCTAACTACAAGCGACACAGGAAAGGCCACTCCCACCAAAATCCGCATTCCAAGCGTCATTCTTCATCAAGAAAATACACTAAAGAACCCAGAAACTCAACAGGTTGTAAGGGTGAGGCATCAACCCGCCGCATCGAGCCAAGCATCTAATCAAGAGGTAATAATATACACCTGGTATATGAGAACGAGCAAGCGCGAAAGGACGTCAAAGCAGCTGCATTACAAAAGGTCATGATGGAAGATATCAAGGCCATGCGAGCAAAGCTCATAGATAATAAAGTACAACAATCTGCAAATGTGAAATTAAAGCAAGCCATTAGTGAAGTAAACAGATCATCATTAAGTTTTGAACTTTTAAGAAAACCTATTCCAATCAAATGCACTATGCCAGTCTTTAACTCTGTCTTCGATGGAAATGGCGATGCAAATCTTCACATAAAAATGTACCAAAGGTTATTCCTAGCTTAGGCTGACAAGGATGAAGTGCTCTGCAAGTATTTTCCATCAAGTTTGAAAGGAGAAGCCCTAGCTTGGTATGATAGTTTATCAGTATGCTCAATATCATCCTTCGATGACTTGTCCAAGATTTTCTTACTCCATTTCCTACACAACAGTTCATCGAAGCCAGGAGTGGAGAAACTATTCAGCATAAAGGTAAAACCAAAGGAATCCACTAAAAGCTTAACAGAAACATGGATTGCACAATACGTGGAAGTGGGAAACGGCGCCACAGAGAAAGATAAAGTCAGAGCTACCTAAATGCACTTGATAAGGATCACCCTCTATACGAAAAACTGTTCTCGAAGAATGTCGAAACACTTCAGGAACTACGAAAGTACCAAAAATAGCGAATTGCATACGAGGAAATCAGAGAACAAGAGGCTCAGGGAAAAGATAGCATTTTGAAACAAGTACATTCAATCAAAAATTTATCCCTGGAAGAGCGAGATGAAGTTAACAGACTCGTGGAACCACTAAAGAAGGTACTATTCGGAACAAGTCAAGGTCAATCCACATAAAACCAAATGGGGGACTCCTCCAAAAGAGATAGACAGAATGATGAAGGACGACATAGAAACGAAGAAAAGTTTGGTGATGGCAGATATAATGATAACAAAAGATAAAATGACAAGAAACACAATGATTCAAGAAGATGATACGAGGGAGGATTCCAAAGCAGAAAGTTTGGGGTATCAAGACCTGGATTCCCTCCTTTCCAAGACAAAAGCTCCCGAAACTCAGTGTACCTGTCAAAGTAGCACTACGATGCATCGAGCAATCCGAGTCAGCAAGTGAAATCCGTTATCCAAAAAGCTGGGGAATTCAACCATCACACACGAGAAACTCGAAGGATTTCTGCCAATTCCACAAGTTTTATGGACATTCCACCGAGAATTGCGTCACAACACAAGATCAGGTTCATTACTTCATTTCGAGGGGAATATTCGATCATCTTCTGGGATTACCAAGCCCACCTCCAGACCAGCCAGCGCCGAAAGAAGAAAAGAAACATGAGGCTTACATAATAACAATCGATAGAAATATTCCAAGGTTTAATGACTGCAACTCGATAGTACACAGAGAAGTCAGTGAGTACAGTTTCAGAGATAGCATCACTGATAGAATTCACAAAAGGGACTCCGAAGGAAAAGAGATAATGAGTGTAGTTATAAAGAAACCTCTCGAGGAATGACAAAAGCAACCAGTCTTCTTTTCTGCCGCAGATATCCCAGATGAAGGAAGGTCACACAATGATCCTTTGGTAATAACTTTACACATTGAAGAGTTGGCTATGCCAAAGATACTCGTGGATCCAGGGAGTTTCGTCAATATACTTTTTGGAAAAACTCATGATCAATTATTCGAGAAGGATTCAGCTTTGATACCTTCGACATACAATGTGTTTGGCTTCAATGGTAAACCGTCGGTGCCCAAAGGAGAATTGACTCTAACAATCTATGTGGGCAAGCTCAAACTTCCTACTTCATTCTATGTGGTAGACATTGATTCTCCATACACTGCTATCGTGGGGAGACCTTGGTTACATGGTTTAATGGGAATAGCTTCTACACTTCACAGAAGAATCCAATCCCCAACACCAACTGGGATAGCAGAAATAATGGGGGATCCTGTTGAAGCTCGTAACTGCAATGAGATCGTCGTACAACAAAGGGAAGGCTCGAAACAAGAATCGAGGAGCCGGAATAAGCAACTTAGAATAACAGAATCTCGAATTAAAGAATTTATCGCATAAGTAGAGGTAGGAATGACCATGAACTCCACGAAAAATGCTCAGCTAGGAAAAGGCCCATGGTGCAAGGATAGGGAGCAATTTATGATAACAAAAAATAAACAAAGCGGCACATCAACATCTTCAACGAAATAAGTAAGTGATGTAAAATCAAACATCATCGAAAGTAGCAAAGCGGTCATCAAAGGTGTCTCAAAATGTTGATCTGTACACGTACATGTACGTGAACACCAGATTCAATGTATTTGGCTTGAATTTGGAGGGACGGTTCACGAATCGTCCACGTGATATTCTGCGGGAATTTCACACGGGATAAACATCTAACTCCTTTATCTCTTAGTTGGACTTGTGCTTATCAGAATATCTTTTGTGGTCCATCTAACGAACCTCAATGAGTCAATAAAATAAAGATTATTAACATACATCCCAGACCGAAGTCTTATAGTAGGCTAGTGTTTGTAGACAGATTGTACTGTGTGGTGTTCAATCTGGACGAGGGCCCGAGTTTTTTCTACAGGTCGTAGTTTCCTCGTTAAAAAAATCCCGGGTGTCTTATGTGCTTTACTTTCTGCATTATATTCTCTGATTATTGGCCGACCTTGGGAGGCCTCTATGTGATGGGAAATTGCAGTTATGTCAGTTACGGAAAATGTCCCAAGAAATTAAAATTAGTTTTGTTGATCTTCCAATTTCATGAAATTAAGCTTCAGATTAAGATAATCAAATGAATTCTTAACCAATTTCCATGAAATACAATCATATAAACAAATTACATGTTCAAGGTTCATCGAAAACTCCATTCATTCGCTCGGAATCGACCGATTTCTTTTTCAAAAGTTTCAAACTAAAAAAAATTAAGAAAGGTTTCTCTGTCGATTTGATGAATTTGATGGACTTAGAAGAATTTATACTACAACCCATTGCCTTTTAGTTTAGATTGAAGGATTACCATATTCGATAAATTGCAGCAGCAGACAAATGAAATTGCAGAGTTACACTAGCAGAGAACCGGGTAAAGAAGATGCACTTTTTGGATATGGTTTTCCTGTTGCTGATCCACTCGAATACTTCCTCCTGTCTTTACCCAACCAATTTTCTATCAAACGACTTAGACCAAAAACCATTTTCTTAATGTTTGAAAGAAAAAACATACATGAGTTTACCTGTGGAAGTGGAGGAGAATCAAAAAGATGGCAAAAGCCAAAAGAGGCAGAGAACGAACACTTTGACAGTAACGCTAGGTTTAAGGATTTATAGTTGTTCTGGAATTACCTGAAATACCCTTGTACGCATGGACGGTTCCGTTGGCTCATTATCCGGACCTAGACAGTCGGGTCAGCCCCCCACTGCTGCAGCAGTAATCTAGTATAATTAAAGCAAACACAAGAAGTACGTTATTAATAACCGTCGAGTTGGTCCATAATCCATCCAGGGGATTTGCCAAGACTTGTCTTGAGTTGGACTGATCACTTGTGATCCTACTCCGGTTATCAGATTTGGATATTGATTTTTGAGATCGTTCATATCTTTACCATAAGACTCACGAGCCCAAACGAAAAGTTGGTAGTATTTCGCTACCCCTACTTTTTCAGGTTTGACCTTGGCTCCTGAAAACAAAGAGCTTGTAGATGCACTCAGGTTCAGTTTTATCGACCTTTATTAAGAATCTTAGTAGCAGTTATGTC
>JAJJMA010174672.1:0-11938 GCA_023529015.1 Papaver nudicaule
AAAAAATAACTTTTTGTTTTTGACTTTTGGAATTGACTTCTACTTCCCGAAATCAGAAATGTTTCTCTATCCAAATAGACTATATAATATAATTAACAAAACCACTTTTTTCAAGGACATTTTTAGACCCCCAAAATATCAATACTTTTTTTTTTTTGGAAAGAAAAAGGGGATTTTATTGATCAGAGGCAGGATATAAACCAACAGACAAACAAACAGACACACCAAAGTTGAAAGACACAAAACAAACCAACACCAGACACACTAACGTTCATAGAGAGCTATTTTGATCGACCACAAGCTGGTACTTAACAGACTTTGGGACATCATTTGTAAACACTTTAGCCATGTTATTAGAACGACTAAACTTGGCTAACTTATCCGCAGCTATGTTGCCTTTTCTATGGCTGTAACAAACTCTTATATTACACAGACTAAGAAGACACTCTTTTGCCTCCTCGATTATGTTACAATCCTCCCATATGACATCATTAACACCATTCATACTCTGAACCACCGTCTTGTTATCCCCTTCTATGATTACATTCTGCAAGTTTTGATGTTGAATCCATTTAACTGCTTCAAGCATAGCAAGAGTTTCAGCTTGATCTGCATCACGACAGCATTTTATCACTGATTTTGCCACCAACAGTCTTCCTGTAAAATCTCTTAAGATTAGAGCAATACCATCATGATTATTTTTAGTAGCAAGAGGCATCAATGTTTAGTTTAACCCAATCCTGATGTGACCTAGTCCATAGAACAGTTTTCCTGGTATTGTGTGTGTTGCTATTATAAAGGTTTCTAGGTTCTGGTTCATGAATAGGTATGTTCGCTGAAGCACATAAACTAAGGATTTGGTCATGTATTTGCCTAAGGGTATGTTGTTTGTTTTGATAAACTAGTTCACACCTAGTTTTCCAAATGTACCACATGGTAACAGAGAAAAGATGAATAAGATGAGGCCTAGCAAAGGATATGGAAGCATCTCTTTTAACCCATTTCTTCATCAACATCTGAACATCCGGAATTCGTGAGACTGCAACAGCTATGTAGTCATCAAGAAGCCTCCAGATAGTTGTAGCATAGGGGCACTGAAGCAACATGTGTGTAACTGTTTCCTCCTGTTGATTACATCTTTTGCAGATAGTGTTGTTAAGAAAAATATGTCTATGAATGCTTATATGGACAAGTATGATATCTTGAGATAACTTCCAGAGAAACATTTGACAGTTATAAGGGAGTTGCAGATGCCACAGCTTAAGTTTGATAATTTTATGACCATAGTTATCAGCACACTCGGTAACATAGCCGAGGAACACCCCAAAATTCTAAGACTTTGTCTAAAACAACTTCTTTCAAGGGCACTCTTAGGCCTCCAAAGTATCAATACATTTCTTTTTTTGCTCAGCATTATCAATACTATACTTCGTTGCTCAGAAGAACACAGAACGAATTTTGGTCTCCTCATGTGAACTAATTTTCACTGATGCCATTTCGTTCGTAAAAATGATGCATTTGCATACTGCAGTAGGGCTGAGCAAAAAAACTGAAACCGCGGATTTGACCCGCACCCGTCCGCAAATGTGCGGGTGAAAACCAATCCGCAAAGGCTATGGGCCGGACATTGTTGGATTTTCAAATCCGCACCATTTGGCGGACCGGACACGGTTTAATTTTTCAATTCGCGGATTTACCCGCAAACCGTAGGTAGTATGGTGATTATGTTGATATTATGGAAACTACACCTATAACACAAATATCCTTCTCATCTAAACCTAAAAAACTTCCAGCAGTCATGCGTCTCTCTTCTGCCCTCTTTGAAATTGGCATCCAAATAAATCTAGGCTTTCTTCTAGAATTTTGAATTGATTTGCATATAATATGAAGAAAGGAGAAAAATTTGATAACAATAAGAAGAGAAAAACTAGTAATAGAGAACGATGATGACGTAAAATCTAATAGTTCAGGAGGATTTATTGATCATAATAACCTATCAGAGGAAGAAGACGAAGAAGAGGGATTTGATGATTTTGAGGAGATGGAGGGAGATGCAATTAGTTCTGATTCTGATGACAATGAATTGATTAGTAATCGAAAGAGGAAAAGGAAGGTAATTGTTAGATCGAATGATTTGAAATCAGGTGGAAAAAGAACTAGGGTTAAACCACAAAGGAGGTAAAAAAAACTTTTGGTTCTATAGTGACGGCGATGATGATGATGATGATGAGGAATATAATTTTTCAATCCACGGATAATCCGCAACTAAACCGTATAATCCACAAATCCGCGGGTGAATAGGCCGGACACGGTTTGGTTTTCTAATCCGCACCATTTGGCGGTTTGGACGCGGGTAACCCCTAATCCGCATCCGTCCGTCCGTTGCACAGCCCTAACTGCAGGTGTAGTCAGGTCATTTTCCACAAGGGTTACACTGGCTGCCAAGTTGATTCGAGAATATCGCAAGGCCCATTATCTTGCCAGTCTTTCCAAACGGACATACTTCAGAAAGCCCATATCATCTCAGACTCAGGGTATTCAAAAAAGTGACAAGAATGGGAAAAGCGTTGGGATCGATTCTGAACTCGTGCTAAGATATGAAGATCATATCACGTCGAATTGCTAGAGCCAAAATCCAACAAAAAAATGTACGCACCCGGCACCTCAACGCAAATGTCAGTAAAATTTTCGAAATAGACATTCAGTCATTAACGACAGAAAACGAAAGCTCCTAGCACTTTCATGTTCCAAACCCAAGCCATAAATGTTCAGCAAAGAAATCAAAGGAGTAATAAAATCAGAGTTTGCACAAAGGCAGCTGCAATCTCTTCCCACACGAACTCCAACAGACAACTAAACCAACAAATACTGCACACAATTCAAACATTGTGCTTTGAATATCTGGTATACATTATTAGGCGAAGTGATCTCCAAATTAACCAGTGAGGTGTTAGGAAGGCAAAAAGAAAGAAAAAAAGAAACGTGCTTTGAGCCCTCCACAAATTCTGCAACCCCTCCCACTCCCACAATTACGTAAATAGCCTTCCTATCAAATGACTAAGTTATCCCTCAATTAGCACTAGAAATCACCAGTATACCCTTTAACTAATTAACCTATATATTTATATCCTATTTCTATAAAAAAAAAAAAACATTCGGCTACTGCTGCGCCCCTCTTCTTCTTCTTATTTTCTCTCAAAACCAAACCGAAACCGAACCTATTTCATCGCCAAAATCATCGCGAAATCATCGTAACTTGTCGATTTACAAAAAATTAATCGTCGTGCGTTCTATAAAACATGGTGAGGACGAAAACAAAGGCTGGTCGAGGTGCTAAAGAACCAGAATCACCACCGGATCCGGATGAACCAACTATTGCCGAAGTTCAACGGCGAAATCGAATTGAGCGTCGTAAAGACGAAATGGTTGCGATTCGAAGGTAATTTCTCAAACCCATTTCATCCTGTTTGATTATTATGGTGTGTGTATGAATTATTATGTTGTTTTGATGGGTGAATCGTGTGATTTTGTCCCAAAAAACCATTCAGAGCCATATTCGGCCCCTAAAAAAACCCAGAATAGGGGCTGAATGCTCCATTGTTCCTGAGAATGAAGAGCTATTCGGCCCCTATTCTGGGTTAAGGGCCGAATATGGATTCGGCTTGTTTTTTTTTTTTTTTGGGCCGAATATGGCTTCGGCCCCTAAATGAAACTACAGATAGAGGCCGAATGTGGATCCGGCCTCTACGACCCCCGACTGATAGAAGTCGAATATTGACCTATTTTTTGAACCGTTTATACCTTGTGCTCAATTGTTAATAATTGTTGTTTGTAATGCTTAATGTGTTGAATGTATAGTTGTATGAGTTGAAATTGAGTGTTTTAAGTTGAATTTATGACATATATGAGCGGGATGTTATTGTGTTAATGTTTTATTTAGGGGTAAGAAGGGGAGAATGGAAGTTTCTCCGCACAAACAAGGGCAAACACCGGTAGCTCGCAATCCTGATAAACCCTTGGGTGCCGACCATAGGTTCAAAAAGTCGGGTGTCGTGGTTATCCGTGAACCATCATCTATGGGGAGAGAAGAAGAAGATGTTGAAGAAGAAGCCCCGCAACAATCTAGAAAAGGCAAAGAGAAGGTAGTTGCGACTCCTCGTAACATACACAGTACACTTGTTATTAGACCCTAGAGAAGACGGAAAACCCCATGGTCTTCCACGTGATGATGGTAAAGTGTTGATTGGTTACGCGGAGTCATATGCTTCCGTAGTATATAAGACCAAGGTATGTGTATCGACCTAGAGACAATGGTGAATTCATTTATTTATGTTTTTGCTTTATTTTTGTTTTTGGCTTGACGACAATTCATTTCATTATGTTGGCTTGTAGGATACCGCAAATGCAGTTCGGTTACTTAGAGCACAAATGGCCAAATGGAGTCTTGACAATGAGGTGGATGGGGTAAAGGATATCGTGCAAAAATCCGGTCTATTGGAGGCAATCAACCATCGTATGCCCGGAATGACATGGTAACATGTTCGGCTATCGCCGAAAGGTTTCAACCGGAAACCGGAACAATCCACATGCCTTTCGGTGAGGTTGGTATAGAAGCCGATGCCCCCAAACATATCCAAGGCCTCAAGGTTAGAGGCAAACTAGTGGATGAGGGTTTGCTAGATATGGATTGTGGCTTTGTTCCCGAAGTGTTTATGTTCATTCGTGAAAGCGTAAACAAACCGTTTTGCATGATGATCCAACAATTCTTTCTTCAAATACTTAATGACTTCCTCGTATTGTATGCTCCAACGATCAACAAACAATTCATACCTTGAGTTATAAATTCCACGGCTCGGTGAAAAAACCAAATTATCCCACTCTTTCGAGAATAATCTAAACTTTTCTTCATTCGCTTCAAACTTAGCAAGGAACTCCTTTTCCAAAGGCTCTCGTTGATCTTCCGGTGTCTTTTTAATCTTCTCAATTTCACCCATCTTGATAGGTTGTATCATCGGTTGTCACTTTTTCTTGACACAATTCCAAATGTGATAGGTGCAAAGGAAGTTCACGGCGTCGGGAAATACCTTTCTTATAGCCGCCATCAATGCATCTTCATGGTCGGACAAGAAAACCTTGGGAAGCACTTCCGGATCGTAGAGCATCTTACATGCGTCCAATGCCCATTCATAACTCTCGGTGGTCTCGTCATTCATAAAAACAAATGCCACCATGAATGGTGCCTTTGTCGACGTATGGCCAACTATGTTCAACAAGGGCATTTGATACCTATTGGTCTTGTAAGTGCAGTCCATCAAAAGAACTTGTGGAAAACATTAGGCCAATTGGACCATTGTCGGGTGGGCAATGAATAAGTTCCTCACTCTTTTTTCGCCATCGAAATCCTTCTTCACCGTGTAGTTGTGTTGGTCAAATAACCACATCAATTGTTGAATCACACCCCTACCTCAGCAACCCCTCATTTTAATTGTAGCTCTTGCATTGTATACTTGTTTCAAGCTACTTTTGTTCTCCGGGTTATCCTTTTTCAACTTCCCTAGTATTTGTATGGGAGCGACACGCAAGTCCGTCAACTTCTCGATTTCCTTGTACTCATTTGGTTTGAATGCTCCGACTTTGTAGTGTCCGTGAAGGTCATATGGACGTTCGTGATTATGACGGCAATCCATGTTTGGATTCATATGCCACAATTCTTCAGTACGGTTGTAGTTAAAAACTACCTTGAAAGGGAAATTCGTCTTCCTCGTCATTGTCTTGTACCTTTGATCCGTCTTCCCGGGCTTTCTAATTTGATCCTTCGTGTGTCTTCTCACCTTGGTGCTAAACCCACTCCTCTCACAAACCATCACAACCGCCATTCTTGTTTTCCCTACCTTTTACGAGCACTCCCATTATTCTCTTTGCATGTTCTATGATCCAATCTCGGCATTCGTCTCTAAATTTCCAAGTCTACATAATCAAATCGAAACAACTTAGACTTTGCAATACAATGGGGTTAAGAAAAAGAGAAGAGTGAAGTAAACCTACCGAGTCGAGAAAAGGTAGAAAATGATCTCTACTATCTTCGTGAATGGTTTGTAAGGGATCCACATCTTCGGCGGTTGTTTCAATACCACCCGGAACAACCTACAAGAGAGAAAAACATGTAAGCATGCAACATTCGGCTCTCAAAAATTACACGCCGAATAAACATTCGGCCCATATTGTGACTTGTCGTGCAAGCCGAATGGGGCACTCCAATATTCGGCCCGTATTTGGAGTTATATTAGAAGCAGAATAAACATTCGGCCCTCAAACTTTACAAGCCGAATAAACATTCGGCCCCTAAAATCAGTAATCGTGAGGGCCGAATGTTACACTGTAAAAAAAAATCAAGTTCAAGTTCAGGTTGCTACATTCGGCCCCTATTAGGAGTTATGTTAGCAGCCGAATCCACATTCGGCTTGTAAGGGATAGAGCCCGAATGTGCTTTTATATTAGATAGAAACCCCATATTCGGCCCCTATTATGAGAGCCGAAGTGTTCTTCCTCTGGGACATTCGGCTCTCATAATATGGGCCGAATTTTCCGCTGATGAGACATAAAAGTATCACTTTTAGCTCAATTTCGGCCATAAAAAGGTGATTAAACATTATTTTGAAGTATACCTGTGTATTTGAAGCATTGGGTTCATCATACAAGTGCTCATCTTCCGGATTTGAGACAAAAAAATCATCGAAATCGTTGTTTTGCTCTTGAGTTTCCGGTAAAACGTATCGTGACGATGAAGATTCTCCCATGACCGGATTTCTCGCAACGGGAATCGTATGTTTGTTACGTGGAGGTTCACGTTTATCCATTAGATTTTTCTTTTTTGTAACAGTTTCAGAATTAGGAACATTTATATTCGTTCCACATTGTACTGCCCATGGATCTTTCTTCTCGCCCATGTTTTGACCCGTTTTTCTCGGTTCATCTTCAACCTGGAAAAGATGCGATTTCCTTCAAAATTGTTTTTTTTTTCTGATTTGAACCCATATAAACTACAGCCATTATCTT
Organism: Papaver nudicaule; assembly: GCA_023529015.1. Classification (NCBI taxonomy): domain Eukaryota; kingdom Viridiplantae; phylum Streptophyta; class Magnoliopsida; order Ranunculales; family Papaveraceae; genus Papaver; species Papaver nudicaule. The sequence goes on from JAJJMA010174672.1 coordinate 7,057, forward strand.
TCTATTAGAAGAGATTTTATCGAAAACAAGGTATGTTTGATCCAAATCGAAGGAACGAAGTTGGTTGACGGGTTTAATTTTTATTCTGAAATTCTTCATTTGGAGATCAAATCTTTCAAAACAAGCTTCAATTTCTGATAGATGTAAGTTTTATAATCTAGCAACTGCAAAAAATACGAGCAAAAATGATCTCGATTTGATTGATTTCGAGAAAAAAAAAATCCAAGAAAAAAACGGGTTTTTGCACATTCTCTGTGACTGACAAATTACACATTTTTCATCCCTAAGGGACTCCCTTCGGTCGGCCAATTAACTTCATTCTCAAAAGCAAAAAATCGATTTAATGCTCCTCACACTAGGAGCATCACGGCATTACCCTTTTTTTTTTGAAGGAAACAGGGGCTAATGCCCCAAACATTATTTCAAATACCTCATTCAAATTGAGGTTAGAGTTAATACAATGCCATCAGTCATTGCAGATTGAGTGGTTACATCATGATCAATTACATCATGAAATGGAATAAAATTAGCACTAAATTTACAAATTTCGAAACATAAAGAAACGAAACAAGAAAATTCCTCTAAAATTTTACATTCCATTGAAGAAATTGATATCCTAATAATGGTTTCATGCCATTTTGATTCTTGATCTTTTGTTTCTAGATCATCAACATCATATATGTCGGAGGCTTCCATAAAGAGGAAGTAATATGCCCAAATTGATATCCTCACGATCAAAATCCATTTGATTTGCCGAAGTAGATCGTCTTCTTCCAAACCACACTTGATAATAATGCAACAACAACACCTAAAACTGCCATTAGGGCTATTATATAACAAGTCTAGATGACATAGATAGGCCATCGGATTGATAAGAAAATAAAAACCCTAAAAAATTGTTGAAACAACAATTTGTTTTATTGGAAACTATACAAACTAGGAAGAAAAACCTATCTGTCTGGAAGATCTGAAAAATCAGATCAAATCCGAAAAGATCAAGATAAAAAAACGATGAAGTTGAAAAGATATCTCTTAGTTTTCTTTGGGTTTTTGGAAAGGAGAGAGAAAGAGGGGAGAGCCATACATGGGTTTAAACTAAACTAAATGCAACAAACGGCACACAAGCAATTTACAATGATGCAAATTTGCAACCTCTACCTAGCGTCTAAATTTCATTTTGATAGAAAATCACGGCATTACCACAAGTTGCCAAGTTGTTTCAAGTTGAGGGCAGAAACTTTAGAGTATCGTAAGGCCCATTTTTTCCGTTCCCACAAATACTTTAAAAAAGCCCATATCACATTACTGAGTCAAGAGTAACCAAAACCCAAGAGTGTCTACCACAGTATCTCAAGATTCTAAGATATCAATTTGCTAGTACCAAACTCCTGAAAAATGTAAGTACCAAGAATCTGACGACCATAAATTTTTCGGAATCGACATTAACGACAGAAAATGAAAGTTTCCTAGTAATTTCATGCTCCAAAGTGCAAACACATGTGTTCGAAAGAGCATAACTGCACAGCAATCAAATGATTATATCAGTTGCAAGAACGAGGCAGCTGCAATCTTTCTGCAAAAGGAATACAAACAGACATGAGACAACTGAACCACAAATAATGCACAGAATTCAAATCCCTGATCAACGATCCGACTGAAAAATGTCTTTTAAACCAAAAAATAACTTGTACTTCAAATATCAGTTATACATTGTTAGGAAAGTGGGCCTGGGCCCAGACAAGCTTACTATGAGGGAAGGGAAAATTCATGCAAGGCTTGAGCCATCTTAGCAGTTAGGTCATTCCTCCAATCCCATTGTGGTGCTAGAAGAGGCAAATTAGTAAAATCGCCTGCACAATGACTCTGCCCTGCTCCAAACATACCAGATATGATTCCTGGCCGTGATTAAGTAACCGAAGCACCAAACTAATAGTAAATTTTCCAATTTGCACATTACGACATATATAGCGCGTATCTGAGCAAATATTTATCAACTCATCAAAGTTAACTTCATTCTCAAAAACAAAAATTCGATTTAACGTTTCCATCAATTCCCTTAGGTAAACGTTTACTAGGGTACCATCTTAATAGACACTCATTACTATACCCATTGTAAGAAACAAACTATAATAAGTGCAGCCTTGAATGCTAGAAGAAGACAGACAATGAAGTTTCCTGGTCTATTCATAAATGAATAGACAGTGTTCCAGGTCCCGGTATACTTATAACCACCAAGTACGACTTCAATATACCAGTGGTACATATGAAAAACATGAGTATTCTAGGGACCCATGTGTTTTAGATTCTACCCTTTGCATCTTCGTGGTTGTCATGCTGCCAAGTCTAAATCATCATCTGCCATGCATCCTGACGTATGGGATTTTTTTTTTGTTTTATTATTTATTTTTATTTTTCTTAAAAAAAAATCATATATTATTAATCTGAATCAGAATCAGAATCAAAATCAATAGGATTACAAGATTTAGATGGAAGCCTGGCAACAAGCTGGCTCCAATCCCTTTTTGAAGTACAACACCAATCCTATGAAACAGAAAATCACCCACTACGACATTAGAATCATGACTAGCCAAGTAATCTCTTCAGGAACTCCACAGTGTCACTACCCAACTCCCCTAAGGTGGTAAAGGCCAGCACACCAAGACCAAATCCCTAAGGAGTACATTTCTCTAGATACTTGTCCTTTTTGTGAACGACAGCATCCTCAATAGACTTGCGCGGAGCAAAAGCGCGCACCCCAACGCATGTAAAAGGTGAAACAACTGTGATATCCATACACACGTCCTGACCATTGTCCCAATTATACACCAAGACATCTGCAGGCCTCAAAGCCAAACCGGTATCTGAGAGGAACCCCAAATCAACCTCTTTCCTAGCTGGGTATCTGAGAGGAACCCCAAATCAACCCCAAACCAGTATCTGAGAGGAACCCCAAAAAAAAATTCTTTTATTATTTTATTTTTTTTAAGTAAACTTCCCATGGCAATGGCACACTAGGAAGCAATTTTATTAAAAATCAATAAAAAGAAAGAGGGGGGCTAGGCCTGACCTCGAAGAGACAAAGGAAAACAAAAAGATAAGTAAAAAAACAAAATCTAAAAGCAAAGAAAAAACGAAAGCACCTATTTCGAAGGAAGTCTCGCAAAGTGAGCTCCCACCCCTTTTTGAATAGCAATTCCTACTCTATGAAATAAAAAGATACCCATCCTAACATTCGCGTCCTGGCTAGCTAAACAATTCTTCAATCTTTTCAGAAACGCTACAGTATCCTCACCTAGCTCACCTAAGGTTGTAGAGGCCAAGATACCAAAACCATAACCATGAGCAGAACACTTGTCTAAATACTTAATGCGTTTTCGAGAAATAGCATTGGAAATGGCCTGACCTGGAGCAAAAATACTACCTCTTGTGAACGGGGAAACACCTGTTACGTCAAAGCACACATCATGGCCATTCTCCCAATTATAAACAAGGATATCCGTGGGACGCAAAGCATTACCTTCATCAGATAAGAAGCCCAAAGAAACTTCCTTCCTAGCAGCAACACTAGCATATCGTGCCTGTGCTTAATACCTACCTCACTAGTACAATGTAAAGCATGATCACCGAAGATGTCCATTTCCTTTTTGCAGCAAGGGCAGATATAACCTTTGACAAAAATAGGGATCCCAAGACGATATCTAAGAATAGACCTAAACTGTCTAGGGCCAATGCATTGGTTAAGCCCGCTTTGAAGAGCAATCCTGTCTTTTATTTGTAAGAGTAGTAGATGATACAGCCAAGGTAGATGACCAACAAATACAACCAAGATACCCTAGCTAGACCACCCCTAGAGATAGTCAGTGCCAATAACAAAGTCCAAAGAAAGAATCTCCAGAAAATGAACCAAGAAGTAAGCCAAGCAGCCACTATCCACCCCCAATGTTGTAATGCAGTCATCCAGAAGATGCTGCCAGCTAACCATTCATAAGAATGGTGCAATATATATTCTCATCTGCACCACAAAGGACTCCCCAAACAAAACCCAACTTGGACGTGAAAGCTCAGCTTCAACTTCAAAATACATCCCTGGCAACTCCATCGTAGACTTAGGTAATCACTAGACCTATTCAGGGAAAGAACAGGACCGACAAAACAGTAACACATACACATAACCAGAAAAAAATACACATAGTAGTACAAACATGACTAATAAGCAAAGAAAGTTAAACATAGCCATTCCTACACCAACTCTATTTCCTGCCCATGTCCTTTTAATAAATAGCCAACCAGCATGAAGCCCACTACCCAGATTTATGAAACCCAAAGATAAGTTGTAATGGTCCAACATAGCCGCCTTCTTGAGAAGAATTCGGGTGGTCCAATCCATACGAGTCTCATATATTGATTCCTTCATATGTGCCTTCAAATGACACGCCTCCATATGAGTTTTGGTAGTTTGTCGGATAAAAAATTGGCGGTATGGCTAGCTGAGCCTCCACAAGATAAAAAAAATCCCCCCTGTTTTGTTTCATCTGAAAAAACGTGGCTTCCACAAGGAAGTTGTATCACCCAAAATTCGTTTATACCTCCATAAAGACCCTTGCACGTGGCCTGTAAGGACTGACCTGTGTCAGTCACTGTCTGAATACGTGTTCTGTGAGAGAGTCCCCTTGGATGTGTATGTTGATCCGATTTTTCCCGAGTTGACCCGTTCCTAGATGAACCGAAACCCCTGTTTCTCTTTGTTGATGTGAGTGAGAAATCAACCAACAGATGATTAAAGGAAACTTTCGAAGTCCCCCATTGAAGAAAAACCCCAATTGTATGACTGATTGTGGACCAAAAAAGTGTAATTTTTCCTTTCCCTTTCGTAATTAAGCCC
>JAJJMA010174713.1:0-26481 GCA_023529015.1 Papaver nudicaule
GGCCTTTGGGCTGAAAAAGAGAGTAATTTTGATGAGCCCGGTAGATTGAGTTGTGCTAAGGAAAGGATTATGACGTTTTTACCCTCATCCGCGCGGCATCCAATAAATAACGGATTTTGAATTCTGCATCCGCACCGCATCCGATCCATTATCCAACGGATTGGCATCCAATGGGTGTGCGGATGCGCGGATTGAGAGAAAAAAATTAACGAAAATGACTTGGATTTTGATAAACCGATACAACAATATATGCATATAACTGTCATTGATAACATCTTCAGGAATTCAAGTTCTTATAACAAGCACCAACTTTATCGTATTTAACTCATAACATTAAACACAATGGCCATTATTACAAAGTGCAATTATTGTCTTAACAGATTAATGTCCCGCGTTTAGTTGTAATTTCTAGACCTACAAATTCAGCCAAATTGAATATACTAAATTTTAAGTATCAACCTAACCCCATGTATTCTTAATAAAATTGTAAATATATTCTTAACCTAGCGGATGTGGGTGTCCAACGGATTTTTAGGTCTCCATCCGCACCCAACCCAAAATCCATTGGATTCTAAGAATTGCATCCGTAACCAATCTAATAGTGAGCGGATTGGACACCCAACCGCAAAAAAGCAGGTGGACCGGATTGGGTCGGCGGATTTCGGGCCAAATGCTCACCCCTACTACTAGTGCTATGAATTACAAAAATTCCCATTGTCATAGCATCCATAGGAGAGGGGGTAAGATTCACAGGTTCAAAGACCATATTCAACAAAAGATTAATATTTTATATGGGAAGAAAAGAGTTATGACATGTGATTGCATGGGATCATGAAAGTTGATATTGTTATTAATCTGTTTTCCCTTTCCAGAAGGAGGGAGAGGATCAACATACTTTTTTGAGAGGGTGGAAAGGGATGAGTGATGGTTGGGGTGAGTTGAGGTGGATACCGAAGAGGTGTAATGGGTTTATTGGTAGTGTTTTGAACTGCGGGTGCAAGTTCCTTTCTTCTTGGAGTACACTGTTTTTTTGGGTGGTCAGGGGTTTCTAGAAAATGATAGACGCGGAAAGGATGAATAGTGTGATAACTCAAGCCATGTTTTTTTCCATTCTACAACACAAATTGTACCATTTCAAAGTCTTCGATTAACAACAACATCGACATGGGCTTCAACATTTTTTTCATAGAAATCCCTACCATAAGGATTTTTGAAGATATACATTTGAACAGCTGGTATGGATTTAATATAGAGCTCCATCACTAATATAGTCAGTAGGAACTCTCTTTACATGAATTCTTAGTAGAACTCCATCAAATTATTCCTCTCTAGTGGTTTGTAGACAGGCATGAGGCACATGGGCAATATGCAAGGACGATCCATCCACAAGTCATGGCTTGTGGACCAACATGAGGCACATGGACAATAGTTAGACCGGTCCATAGACAAGCCATAGCTTGGGGCAATTTGTGCGGCATTATCTTCAAAGTCTTTGAACCTCATAAAGTATAAATTTATTCTACGTTCATAAGAAGAGATATCAACACATCTTCTTGGATTCCAGTGACAATGGATGAAAGCATGAGCTTCAAGAGGTGAAACATAATACCTTGTTGCTCGCGGCCTATCAATCGTTGCATAGATGTATTATCTAAAAGCATTACTGATGCTGAATTATCACCCACCAAAGTATACTCATGACCCAAACAATTGAATTTCATATGTAACTTTTTGAAATCCCATTGAATATCTCCCAAAGTCTGTAGCCATTACACACCTAAGACCGCATCACATCCACTAATTGCTAATAGAAAAAATTCAGTACAAAATTGATAGCTTTGTAACTTAACTTGTATATTTGCACAAGATCAACAAGTTTTGAGAAATCCACCATCACCAATCATAACTCGCATAGCAACATCGTTGGATTGGTTAGAATAACCGCATCGCTTAGCAATTGAAGGGTGCAGGAAATTGTGAGTAGAACCTGAATCAATAAGAAACGTAATTGGTTGTCCCTTTATATATCCTGTAATACGCATTGTTTTTGGAATTGGAGAACCCATGAATGCATGAAGAGAAATTTCAGGTTCTATCCCAACTTCCTTGACAATTTCAGTAACAACAGTTGTGGTATCTTCTTGACCACCACATTCTTGGTCAAGCTCAGTGATTGGAACTTCTGTAGCACCTTCCAAGTATAATAAGCGAGACTTTGCACAAAGATGTCTCGGCTTATATAACTCATCGCAATTAAAACAAAGACCTTTATCACGTCGGTCCTTTTGTTCTAACCATGATAAACGCTTAGCCCCTATAGGTAAGTTGTTTTTTTGAGATTGGGAAGAGGGGACAGTTGCTAATGGCGTTGATTGAGCATAACGACGAAATGGTTTTGTCAAAGAAGAAGCTGCAGTAATAACATCCTCTTGTCGTAAAGCCTTGTTAAATGCTTCGGAAAGGGTTGTAGGCTCAAGTAAACTCACACCAGCACCAATATCAACGCGAAGACCAGATATAAATATGCTAACCGTAATTTCCTCGGGTATACCATGCACAAAATTCAGTAATTTTTTAAACTCAGTAATAAGTTCACGAACATTACCTTTCTGTGACAGTTTGGATAAAGCGTTGCATGGATTGATATACTTGCGACACCCGAATCTAGAACGAAGTTTGGAAGATAATTGTTGTCATGTTGGTTCAATTAAAGAGTCTTTGATCCATCAGTACCATGAGTTTGCGTCACCTTTGAGATGTCCAGCAGCCACAGGTATTTTCTGAGCGTCCGATACGCCATGGAGACTGAAATATTGGTCAGCTTGAAAGATCCAGCCCTCGGGATCATCTCCATCGAAATTTGGGAATTTCAAATTCATCGTTCCTGTGCGTATGATAGCTCCAACAGTACCACTATTGTTCAAACAACCTCCAGTAGTACCATTGTTCAAACTACCTCCTGTACTACCAGATGTAGAACCATTGTTTGTTTTAGAAACAAGGTCAGGACGAAGAATTAATGCAAGTTTGTCGAAACTGCTTTCAGTGCGGTCTGCAATAGTGTCTATATTCTTCGTAGATTCTGTATGAGATTATTTCAATTGTGTAAGTATAGTATCAAATTTAGTATTGGAATTTGATCGATCTTGCTTCAGTTCTTCTCGATCTTGTTTCAGCTCTTTGAGTACCTCATCTAGTTTTCCTGTTAGAACTGTAACTTTCGCTTCCAACTCCTGAACCGTCATTCTTCGCATCAAAGAAAAAAAATCAAGAATTTTGAATAGAGATCAAACTTGCTCTGATCCAGATGATAGGATTCAGAACTAAACAATGGAACCTTAATGATAGTTTTGATCAATTGATATGAGATCAAACACCTAAATCCTTTGAGTTGGGGATTAGGCACCAAATCAGTTAAACTGAATATAAGTTATATTGATATTGAATACCTTACAGAGTTCTCAAGGAGAGTATATATAGCCTCCTGACTTCTAAGAATAACTGAATATAAACAAGGTAATAGCTAAAGAACTAAATAAAGAAATACTTAAAAGAACTAAACATGGAAAGTTATACTAATACAAGAATGTGGTGTCGGTGACTCAACAAACAACAAAGAAGGGACGGATCCATGAATTTAAGTTGGGACTGGCTAAGATTGGTGTTTTGAAATCCGGCGCCTGGCGGCCGTAGGCCGTTGGAATTTTTTTTCCCGGCATCTTATTTAGGCGGAGATGCCAAACCTAATATAAGCGAAACAGTAAAAAAAATAGAATCACAATTACAAAGATATCAGTTACAGATTCACAACTCTGCTAGAAGTAAGTTAATTACCTTAATCTCAAGGCAAAAATAGCCTAAACTGATGTCATCACTATCATGAATTCACAACAAGAGGTGGTCGATGGTCTTTCTTCTTCTGTCTTCTTCACACTGAATAAAAGACTTCAATGAACAACACACACACACGCTAACTGGGGAAACATATGCTAAATAAGTTAGTGGGCTTAGCTATATGAGTATGGTTGGGATAATTCGTATTTTATAGTTGGGCTAAGTTGAAAAAATATCACAAAACTACTACCTAATTTTTCTTTTTTTTACGGAATTTTGGGACAGACTATAGCCGGCTTAGCCCCCAGCTAAGTTCATCCCTGCAACAAAGCCAAGAGAGTTAAGTATTTGAAAGTTACTCTTCATGGCTTCAGTTAAATAATCGATTGTGGTATTTGTTAGGGTATTATCCGGTCAAACCCACTAGCGTTGGTATGTCAAACTGGTTGTCAGTTTTAAGTGTCAAAACACAATTCTTGATTTAGCCTATTAGAGTTTAGATTTCGGAATTGAGATATAAACAAAGTAGTAGATACCTTGAAGACGAAGACAGTGATTATAAAGAAGACATCGAATATTCTTCATCGACAAAAGGTTAGTAGGAGTTATGAATTTTATGGAAATTCTTCTATTCCACTTATTCTATCTTTCGAAATAGTCGGATACTTAAGTAGTGTTATAGCGATTGAGATTTTGTATTCTTGTCTACATAACCATGAGTTATGTTAGTATTTGTTCCCACAATACTAAGGCTACAAGATGCATGTGATATATTCGATGCCCTTTCTAGTGCGTTGGTTTGCTTGCAAATCACATGTAGGAAACAAATGAATCTAAAGGAGTACTCTAGAGCAGAGTCCAGTGGGTTATAACTGAGAGCGTAATAACACGTCCAAGTACTGGCCCAGCCCAGAACTTCCAGCGGATCCAGTTAAACCCTAATCTGGGCAACGACGGTTCATGAACCGGTTCGTGAACAGTGACTCCAAAATTTTCTTCTGAGTCCCAAAACGTCTATTTGTACACGTACATGTACGTGAACCACAGATTGGATGAATTTGGACGGAATCCAGTCGGACGGTTCACGAACCGTCCAAGTGAATATTCTGCGGGATTTCACACGGGTTAAACATCTGACTCCTTTATCTCTTAGTTGGACTTGTGCTTATCAGAATATCTTTCGTGGTCCATCTAACGAATCTCAATGTGTCAATAAGATAAATATTATCTCTGGTATGTTGGATCTCTATCTTGAAGTGTTTTTGATCTAACAAAACACTTGGCAGATAAATGTTTAAAGATTTCCAATTGAGATAAATCTAGGGTTTCTTTGTGTGCAAGCCAAGTAACGGGTTTGTTTAAACGGGCACTTGCTAACTTGTAGGTTAAGAAACTAGTTGATTTATTCCTAAGCAACCTATCTTTGTTGATCAACTCGACAAAGATGAATCTTTGGAGTAAACTCTACGGTTATGGATAACGTACTTCTTGTGTTTGCTTTTAATTATATGTCAGAGTTTATATAATTGCGGAAAGGAAAAGCACACAAGACACCAGAACGTTTTTTTAACGAGGAAACTGCCTTGCAGAAAAACCTCGGGACCTCGTCCAGATTGAACACCGCCCAGTACAAACTGACTACAAACGCTAGCCTACTATAAGACTTCGGTCTGAGATGTAGCAGAGACCAACTCAAGCCCTCCAAGCGAATTGGCTACTGTCGCACTCCTTACGTCTCTAGATCCCCCACAAATCGTCACGCACTTGATTCCCCCAGCTGACGTCCTTTACAGGCCTAGGAGTTGCTTTGACAGCTGTCAAAGGCTTGTGTCAGCAATACTGGCTTTGCAACCTAATTGTTGACGTATGATCTAACTGTCCTCTATCAGTTTATCATACACAAGTTGACTTCCTTCGGATTGCTCCAGGTCATACGGAAATCTACTTCACAAATCAGAGCTAACAAGCAAACCGAGTAAGCTATGCCCAATTTGTCTCTACCTCAGTTGTACACGAAGAATCAGTTAAGAAACTTGTACAACCGGAGCTAACTAGGTCTTACAACACCGAGTGCAGCCGTGCGTTGCTACCTTTCAACCCTGTGTGTAACGTATCAGTTCTTGAATAGCCGTATAGCAGAAGAGACGGACTATGGAATAGACAAGAACGTGATCAGGTTACCAAGGTTACAGGTTAATCCGATTTCAACCAAATAAGGTCTCAATCTCCTACCTGTGCTTCCCAACTCTCAAGAGAAGTCTTTTATAGTCGTAGGGAGTTCCCAGAGGAGCTGCAACCTATAGAGGATGCCTATACCACAACAAGCGTTCACCGAAGTGAAAAGAGTTTACGAGCACTTCCCTAAGGACCTTCACGTATGCTTGATGCTTGCGGTATTTGTCCATAGACACCTCTATTTATATCACTCAATAAGATAGGTTGCTTTGGAATAAAGCAATCAATTACTTGTCCCACAAGTCAAGGAAACCCTAAACTTGCCAACCAAGTAATAGAGATTAATCTCAATTAGAATTCTTTAACATTTATCTGCCAAGTGTTTTGTTAGCTCAAAAACACTTCAAGATAGAAATCCAACAGACCAGAGATAATCTTTATCTTATTGACTCATTGAGGATCGTTAGATGGACCACAAAAGATATTATGTGATATACAAGTCCACCTAAGAGATAAAGGAGTTCAGAGTTTATCCCAAGTGAAATTCTAAAAGAATATTCACTTAATCTGAATACCAGCCAAAATAACCGAAACCTAGGTTCGCGAAATGTTCAGTCACTTTGGAACTCAGTAGAAATCCGAGTTTCTGGTTTGCGTACCGGTTCGTGAACCGTCCGCCATTCAGATTTGGCCAAACTTGGATTCCGCTGGAAGTTCTGGGCTTAGCCAGGACTTAGACGTGTGTACGTCCTCAGCTGTAATCCATGGACTCTTGCTCAAGAGTACTCCTTTAGATTCACCCATATCCAACTAATGATTTGCAAGCAAACCATTGCAATGGACAAATGGTATCGAATCTATCTCATTCATTCTTGTACTCATAGCATTTGTGGGAACAAATACTAGTCATGACACAAGGCCATGTTAGACAAGAATACGATCTCAATCGCTATGATCACTACTAAAGTAGTCGACTATATTTCGAAAGAATAGAGAAAGTAGAATAGAAGAATTTCCATAAAGTCATAACTCCTACTAACCTTTTGTCGATGAAGAATAATTGATGTCTTCTTTGTCTTCACAGTCTTCGTCTTCAAGGTCTCTACTACTTTGTCTGTATCCCAATTCTGAAATCTAAACTCTAGTAGGCTAAATCAAGAATTGAGTTTTGACACCTAAAACTGACAACTAGCTTGACATACCAACGCTAGTGGGTTTGACCGGACAATGTCCTAACACAATGCTCTAACAATCTCCCCCTTTGTCAATTTTAGTGACAAAACCAATCTTACATATGGATTCAAAAAGTAAAATCTTTTAGCCCTAACCATAATGTACTTGATCTTCTTGTAATCTTCAGCGTCTTCAAATAAGAGTGTTCCTGCAAGTGAAGATTCAAGGTAGAGATAACAAACTTCAAAGTCACCACACATCTTGGTTCTAGAAGGACATAGTCCAACAAAAGTTTGTTATGCAATTGAGTAGTATATAAAACTTGTAAGCATATTGCATCGATGCTTAAAGATACTACACAATATGATATGTTCCCCCCTTACTCAATATACTAACTTTTTCTTTGACATGACAAGCACATTTATTTTACTCCCCCTATGACATACCATAGACAATTGTCGAAGTAGATAGAAAGATTTTACTCCCCCTTACTACAAGATTTCTCCCCCTTTTTGTCATAAAATAGACAAAAGAACAAGAAAAAATAGGAATCCTCATAAAACAACAATAATCAATGTAGACAAAGGTAAACATACCTGAAACGAGAGATAAAAAGATGCAATTCTCTCGCAAATTCCACAACCTCACACCCCAAAAAGATATTTCCATGAAGGAAAAGTTCAAAAGAACTCTCCCCCATTAATTTGCCATTCCATAAGGAACAACGCGACGACCTTCCAAGCAAGGATTTGGAATAAATTCTTGGGTGAAGTACAATTTCACAAGTAAAATTGTAATTATGTTTTTCTTTCCTAGCCAGTTACGGTCAAATAAGAATTCAAGGTTTAATCTTCCTACTTACTCAGAGAGTTTCGGTCAACCATCGCCTTTAGAGAAAACATTAGGTTACCTCTTCCTAGTGGTTGTAAGACTAAGAATTAAAGGTACAACATTTAATCCAGCGGAGTTCAATATTGTATCCTACGAGGTTCCTCTTTATCAAAATCGTCTCCCCTTAGCCATAAGAGTCAGAAGCATGGATTTTGATATTTCTTCATGAACTGCTTTACCCGAACGGGTGGTATGGCTAAAAAAGCAAGTTCACGATTTATGCAATACATTCATATAGATAATCAATTAAGATCAAGCATTGAAATCATCAATTAAGATTTTAATTTAATAACCTCTATTAATTGATGAAAAGAAAACATGGAAATATAGCACAAGCAAATCATGCTTAAAGATGACTACTTCTAGCATAGTGATTACCCAAACCCTAAGGAAAAGACAAAGCTTTTTAATAAGGAGTTAACTATGCCATAAGATTATTGACAAAATTATCAATGTCCGTTGTTCCCTCAACAAGAGTTGTGCTCATGGGAACGTACGATTCGTGAAACTTCTGATTGAGACTGTTAAGAAAAGCTTCATGTTGTTTCACCATAGCTTGTTGCACTTGCAGTGATTTCATGAAAACTTCTCCAAGTGTTTGAACTTCTCTTCTAGTTTCTTTGCATTCTTTTACACTAGAAGCAATTCTATGATTCTTGAGAGTATTGGATCTAGGTTTCTTCATCTTCTTCTTCTTGCTTTTCAAAAAATTATTTTTAGTTTCTTTTGGAAACACAGGAACCTCATCAGATTTCATGGCAATAGGTTTTTCACCATTGGTGATAGAGAGAGTGTTTGATGAATCCATGAACACGTTTTTTGAGATATGAGAGTATCAACCAAGACCTCTTAAATATATAGAGGTTTTCTGAAAAGAGTTTCCAAAAATTAAACCTGATTCCGAAACGTGAAGTTCAAGAGTTAACGACCGGCACACTTGTTCACGAGTAATTGTTAACTTAAGGATTCAGTGTGTCCCAATATAAGATTTTATTCATTAATCACCATAAGTTTAAATATCAATAGCATGATTAGACACATATCTAATTGCATGTTCTCGAGCAAAACTCCACTTTTTCTCATGGGTCCTGTTATCGACTCTTGCCTTAGGAGCCAGAGGCTGGGGGGAAGAGTTGGAATCTTCTCAGAGATTATTGATACCCACATCGAGTCATTACATTTTGGACTCTTATTATTTTGATGTGTTGGCAAATAATGCTCAGGATGACAACTGTGACAACCACTTTCGGGGTTTTCTGGTCACTAACCATCAGGACAATTGGTCATGAGCGTGGATTCATCTCTTTGGAGCATGGATCAACAATTGTTAGAGATGAGAATTATTATCGAATCCTCTTATTTTAATTATCACAAGGGCCTCCATAAATCAATAAGCACATACAGAAAAACAGGAGGTTACCACTGTGTCCGTTATATGTGCATAGACCTTGTTCTCGGAACACTTAGAACAAAGTCGCACATTTACTTTTACATTAAATTGTGAAAGGATAAGCAAGTTCTTGCTCATTCTCTTGAACCGAGTTTTTCTCCTCTGGCCTAGATTTCTTAGTTCTAATCTTTTTTCTCTTGATATGATGAGATTCATCTCTCTTTAAGAATCTTTTGTTAGAAGAAGAGTTTGAAGACATACCTTTTATTTCCTTCTTGTGATATGATTCACGAATCATCTGCAGTGAGTTTGTCAGCCTGGTTGCTCTTCTTTGGAGTTTGTTGACATATCTAACCTTTTTTATTATAACGATAGCAATGATAGTAGATATGTCCTTTCATGCCGCAATAAGTGCAATTTTCGAGTAATTCTGGTTTTTTAGAACCAAGGTTTCTCGTAGTGTCAACTGAAGATTTCACGTTCAAGATAGTGATGTCAGGGATATAATCAATAGTCATTGCACTAAGTGCACAGTTATCTATTTCTTCTTCTGATTCATAGAAATCTGAAGTATCATCCAAGGTAGCTGCAGCAAGTGCTTTTCCTCCAGTATATCTTCTTTTGTTTGCACAATCAGGTGCAAGATGACCAAATCCCCTGCATTTAAGACATTGAGGCATATCACCATCCACAATTTCTAACTCTTCCTTGGAAACAGTTTTTGTGGTTGTTTATTCGATGAGGGGACATCTTTAATATAACGTTTATTTCGTTTTTTCAGGAGATCTCTAAACTGTCGTGTAATCAAAGACATCAGTTGAGGATCATCATGTTCTGATATAATCTGATCTTCAGAGTCATTAGAATCTTCAAAGACTTTGAACGCAATATTATTGGGCTTCAAATCTTTGTCAAAGATTTTAAGCTTAGCGATTAGATCACCCCTTTTTATATCATAACCATATGACTCATGGATGGCATGCTTCTTTGAATCATATCTTGAAGGTAGAGACCTAAAGATTTTTCTCACAATTTCTCTTTCCTCAATTATTTTTCCAAGCGATTGCAAGGCATTAATAATTGCGGAAAGTCTATGATTAAATTCGTCAAAGGTTTCTTCATCAGTCATACGGAGGTTTTCCCAATCTGATGAGAGAATTTGGAGTCGAGCTTCTTTCTAAATTTGGAGTCGAGCTTATCATCTAACTTCATCAGTCATACGGAGGTTTCTTCATCAGTCATACATGATGTTGAAGTTCTGGGGAAACTGCATGGATGATCGCATTAAGTGCATCTGAATCTATCTTAGCATCTTTCATTTCTTTATCGGAATAATGTGAGGGAGTTTTATCCTTTACAATATCACCGTTTTTGATAGTGGGTACGACGAACCCATCTTTCACAAAGACCCAACATTGATAGTCTCGTGATTGAAGAAAAGAGCGCATGGCAGATTTTCAGCATAGATAGTTCGTGCCATCAAAGACTGGTGGAAGATTCACATTAGCAGAATAATGTGTGTTCATAGTTCACGAAAGCCTCAAACACAGACAGTTACGTCCTTTACAAGGTGTTTGCCGGCTCTGATACCCACTAAAAAAGAGGGGATACCGAGATACACCACCAATTTTTAGTTTTCGTGAACCTAGTTGATTACAGTTGTTTGAACGATCTCACAAATCAATATTCAAACAACAACTTGAGTATAGTTCAGAGAACCGAACCCTAACAAGAACGTGGTTCTCGTAGATCTCAACAGAGATGGATTCACTCAAAGGTTATAAATCAACAAACCTGCAATTACTTCTATTATATAGATCAGAGACAATATAAATGGAAGGGAAAAGTAATGCAAGACACCAGAATTTTGTTAACGGGGAAACTGCAAACCTAGCAGAAGAACCCCGGGACCTCGTCCAGATGTGAACACCCTTAGTATGAACGGTATACAGACGCTAGCCTACTCTCAGACTTCGGACTGGAATGTATCGAGACTGAATTCACCCTTCAAGCAATTCAGCTACCAAAGTGCTCCTACGTCTCTTGGCTCCCGTAGAAATCTACGTACTTGATTCCCCTAGATGACGTCCTTTACAGGCCTAGGAGTTGCTCCACTTCCCTCCGTGAAGGCTAGCGCTACCCTCCCTCTAACAAGACGCCTAAAAGTATCCAAGTAATTAAACAAGAATACGATTGTGATTTCTTTTAGACTTAAAGTCAAGGTTAATGGAAATCTGTATTGTTGAATATGGCTTATTGATCTAGCCTAAACAACTTTACCTCCTAACGCTAGATGAACTTAGTATTAAACCTAGTTCGTGAAACCGCGTTAAGGAACTTCTAGGGTTTACGATTCAAGATCTACCTTATGAAGTTTCTATCAAATCTTGGTCGTGATAAGATTAAAAATATTCAATCGACCCAAGATACATGATCAGGAATTTTACTTTTGACCTGTGCTTCACGATCCTCAAGTGAAGTCTTTCAATAGTCGTAGTCCAAAAGGACTTCGAGATGACGACCAACCTTTATGCAAGGATACACATATGTGTAGAGGATTGAGATTGTATCTTGCAGAAGGTCATCTATTTATAGTGATCACCAAGGGAGGCTTTGCTTAAAGTTTAAGCAACTTTGAGTAGGGATCAAGCAAGTTCCGGAACTAGGAAAGTCCATAGCTTGAATACCTGTTCTCAATCTTCTATTAACTTTGGACTAAGCCAATAGTTAAAGAAGACTCAACCTTGATTGAAGGTTTGCGACCTCTGGTCCAAATCATGTTTGAATTCCATGGGCCAAGTGATGACGAGTCTGAGAACTAATCATGCCTAGACCGAAAACTTCAAGATATGAAAGTTGGAAGTTTTCCATGGCTTATATGTACGCGTTCATAGAGCTGTCAATTGGAGTTCAGGAGAATTCAGGAGAAATATGTGAACTCGTATGTACGCGTTCATACAAACCCGCTCGTTCTCTGGAATGCCTTTAAGCAACACCTGTACGTGTTCACCGTTGAGGTCATTTCAAGAGACAATTCAACATACCCTACCTATACAAATTATCACGTATGTGACAAATGCAAAGGCGAAGAATCCTAGAATACCTTCGGATCTTATAATCAACATCATAGACTATTGATATGATGGAAATGACAAATACGAAACTTGGAAAGGAAAAACCTTTCTAACCTTTAGCGAAGACGTTATGATTTATCAAGTAGTAAGCTCCGGTATTCGTCTTCAATGGTCTTCGTGTCGATTACCTAAAACTATCCTAGTCCGAGGTTGTAGACTAAACTTATCAAGGATTGTGTTTTTGTCATCTAAACTTGATAACTGACATGAGATAGCAATATCAGTGGGTTCAACCGAGCAATGCTCTAACAGTAGCGCCACTGTTAATGCCAAAAATCACACAGGTAATCTAAAGGTCATTAACACACAGGGTTTGAGTGATGTACTAAATATTGTGATGGGTGCTTGTGTTTGATTATGTGATGAAGAAGAACAATAAGTAAATAACTTACACAAGAGATTTTACGAGGTTCGGCACATGAATGTGCTTTACATTCTCGGTTCCTGAGTAAGAGATTTTCACTATGATCTTGAAGATATTAATACAGGGATTTGTTTTGTGATTGGGTGAACTGAAAGTAAGTTACAACATGAATTTCTCTCTTTCTTCCTAAACTCTCTCAGATTGGCCGTCCCTTCCCCAATGGGAGAAACTCTCTATTTATAAGCTTTCAGGGGGTTCCACCATACAGGTACACGTGTGACTTCGATCTTGGGATTGCCAGCAGGGTCATCGAGAATTTTCCTTGGTGGTGAAGTATTTGCCCCGCTCCCAATGATAATGCTTTGGTGCATGGTTGCCGCATATTCTTCTAGCCTTGCATAGGTCAAGTTGTTTTCCACTGATCCCTCTTTACCCGCTTAAGGCATCGGGCCCTTGACTTTGCATGGTTGACACGTGTTATCCTAGTAAAGCTTAGGGTAGGAGTTGTCTTCCACTAACTCTGCTTTACCCGCTTGAAGTATCGGGCCATATTGGTGATCAAAATCCCCCGCACTGCGTGTATCTGGTGCCTTTGTGTTTTTTTTTTAATAGATAAAGCAGGATAACCCTGAAAGTTACAGGATAGACACGAAGTTATAAGTAACCGGAATCCCAAGTAACCAGAATCCTAAGTAACCCGAATCTATTAGTGACCGAAATCCAATATCAATGACTAGGTCATCGGATGGTAACGGTAACACTAACACTAACACTAACACCCTGCATACATGCAGGTGAGTTTGGATCGTTGAAGATTGATCCACAACCCGGTAAATCATTTTTTTAATTGATCTGATAAACATCAGATCACAAACAAACCATAACATCAAAGATACAAACCCAATCACAAGATTCAGGAAACCAATTACAACGCAAACATGTTCCCCAGTTGGTAAGCAAATTACCCGCCGGAGAAACTCGTCGTGAAGGAGATGACCGCTGCAAATCACTTCGGTAACAACACTAATTAAGCAACATCCTGCAGAAACTATTTCTAAAATAAGTAACATAATATAGCCAGAAACAGTAGCAAATCTTTCCGGAGTTGCCGGAGAAGAAACTGGAAGATGAAGTTGGTTGTAGATTGTTAGGTGCTCAAAACACCTATTCAAGAGTACCCTATTCATACACTTTTGTCTAGCTAATGCCTCATACATTGATTATTTCTCGTTGTTTTCTATTTTGCAGGTACTATAAAATCATATGATATAAAAGAAGATAAGTTGATGCTCAAAGCAATGCTTGAGAACATTAGATGCTAAAGAACTACTGCAGACTGCCACATATAATACTGGGGGGCAGTCATTTGGTTCTATTAGAAGATTAAAGAAACATCCAATTACTCTTGCTCAAGGCCACAAATGGGCTAGACCTAAAGAATACTCGAGCACCGAGTAGAGCTGATCAGGGCACCTCCACTTATTTATATATAGAGAAATTTGGTAAATGGGTCGTAGGTTTTGGTATGGTGGTAGATTTGGATCGTAAGTTTGTCCGGTGGTAATTTTGGGTCGCTTGACTGTTACGTTGACCGGTCAATTCGTCAAACCGTTAAACATAACTAAAATGCTATCACAGCCGTCGACTGCCGTATGATCTCATCCATACACTGTAGGCATACAAGAAAGGGAAAATCAAGAGTTTTATCATTTTTGAATTTTGATTATTTCCTTTCTCTCTTATCCTAAACATACTCCATCGTCAAGAATCAAGATCACCATTTTCGTTAATAGCATTAATGGTTGTCTAATAAACTTTTGTCTTTCACAGATTTATGTTACATTCTTGGTTCACGCACAAATTATTAGTGGAGAGAAAACATCAAGATGTCCTAGTAAGAACTAAACATAAACAAAGGAATGCCAGTAGCCCCAAATCATGCTTTTCCTTGAATCGGACTCCTCCAATCCTGGACTAAACAACAACCACACACTTAAGAAGCCCCAATTAGTAAGGTCACTACAAAAGAACAGAAACCAGCTGGATAAATTACAAGATCCAACTCAAACCTAACATCCTCCGATTGATTTTTTCTTCATGCAATCTCTATAAACACTGATTTATGCCAAACCCTTATTAAATTGAGAACAAATTCACCATTTTTTTTTACAAGATTATATTTTTAAGCTGTAAAGTAGAGCTACGAACAGATCTTTCTTCAAATAACAAACCAAATTAAACCAAACCCACTTTGAATTGAGTTAATTTGTAGGAATTAATCAAAATTAGGAAAAAAAAATTGTTAGAAGAAGAAATTAAATCTCAGCAGCAAGGTATTCAAAAACAGCAACAAGATAAACAGGAGCACCACTACCAATACGTTGACAATAACGTCCTTTCTTCAAGTACCAACTCTTACAGATGTTGTTATTGCTTTCTTCTTGAAAATTCAGAATTTTCTTACTGATACCCACCATCTCTCAATTTTTTTTTGTTGCAGATGGAGAGAAAGGGGCAGAAAAACAAAAACACGAATAATTTTTTTTTTTCATTTTTCATATTACTCAATTTTGTGGATGAGATCATACTGCAGTCGACGGCTGCGATAGCATTTTAGTTAGGTTTAACGGTTTGACGAATTGACCAGTTAATGTAACAGTCAAGCGACCCAAAACTACCACCGGACAAACTTACGACCCAAATCTACCACCATACCAAAACCTACGACCCATTTAACAAATTTCTCTTATATTATATTATTATTATATATATAATAACGGAGTTTTTTAAATTACTCACATTCACCGGAGCTTCTGGTTGATTCTGGCCCCGCCATTAAAACTTACCAAGTAAATAAATAGGACACCAAATTTAAAAAATACAAAAAACTTAATAAAAATAATTATTAGATGCAAAAAATCTTACAGAATATTGAAAAATTAATCTAGAGAATAACATGTTAAGCTCTAAAATCTTATAGTATCACTGACAACATATCGTAACCGTTGACAGTAAAATTCACATCAGGGTATTTTCTCTAATCACAATTTTATCAAAAATCAAATAAATCAAAACAACCAAAAAAAAAGTCCAATGTCCGATTACACTTCTTATAATTAAACCATTCATAATTACAGTTCAAAACTATTAATAATTAAACCTATTCACAATTACAATTCTAATGAAGTTATAAAGAAAAAAAAACTTGGAAAAAATCTAAATCAATGATTAAAAAAAAATACATGCACTTGCGAATGCTTCCCAGCAAATTGATATGCTTTTTCCGCAACACATCGTTTCCAACGATACTGTATTGTCCTGTCCAAAAACACAATACAAACTGTTAATAAAAATGGTGGATGGCACTAGAAATATCAAAAGGAAAAAAAAAGTGTGGAAACAAAGAAAATGTTACGCTCATTCCATATATGGATAGATAAAATAAAAGTATACTGTCGCCAAAAATTAAGAAGGGTGTCAATAACTTTCAAAATAAAAGAGGGGTGTAAATATAGCCAAAAATGTTTATTTTTGAATATCTTTTGATACTCAAGCTAGCAAAATGTTTTTCCAAGATTTTCGCTCAAGATTGCCAGATATTTTTCACTCAGTATCTTTTTAGTGTAGGAAATAATAATGGCGAATAGGTTAAAATCGTGCTCAAGATTTTTCTATTGCCAATCGAGGTAGCAAGAATATATAAATTCCATATATGTTTAGATATTGACTATAATTACTTCCAAAAATAAAGTCTTCGTAAAGTTTTTACCGGTTTGATGTCTACTATAAATCATTCCAGCCAAAGCCAACCCAGCTTCGACGCCGCTGCAGCCGTATCGTATGTGATTTTCTTTTTTCCTTACAATTTTGAGTTTCGTTGTTTGAACTGTGCTTAACTAATTGGCGATACAAATGTTGTCGTTTTAATCCAGAGTTTCGTCATTTGATTTGTATGTTGTTTGTTTTGAAAGGTACCCTCGATCGCGTAATTGAATGGTAGTACAAAGCTATGGCATGGAATGACATCCGATGTTTAAAAAGATGAAATTGGTAAATCTCTTTCTTTTAAAATCGTAGTGTATGCATGTGCGCAAGACTTTAGTTTTGGAATAGTGACATGAACTTTTTTGAGAAGGATAACATTGTTAAATCTACATGCAACAATAGCTGCAGTTGTTGGATTACCGAAGATATGGTAAGAGTCTACGGTACATCAAGACAAGTTTTTTTCTCTTTAGAGGTACTTACAATTGAAATACTAACTTTTTATGGTTTTTAGATATCTAAAAACATGCATTTCAATATTTTATTGATTTTGAATCTCTTACCGTGTTCGCCATGAGTTTAAAAGAATTATCATGCCCCGAGTTTAAATAATTGTAAAAGCGTAACCCAGGTTTGTAACACTTTTTGGAGTTTATGTTGTTCTATGTGATTTAATGAGTGATTTCTTTGACTTATTGGCTTTGCATTTTTTGATACAAGAACACAACGCACGTGCTTTGCACGTGCAAAAATTCGCTTAAACCATAATCCTATGGTTACATTTCTTATTGATCCTACTACATTAAAAGTATATAATAACCCTAATATCTCCTTCACTCATTTTTCTCCTCCTCCTTCCAGCACCTTCCTTCTTCCCTTTCTTCCTCCCTCCCTCCCTCTTACTTTTCTTTTGTGATTTTCTTCTTCCTCGGTTCCTCCTCCCTTCTTTCTCCTCCCTCTGCCTCCCCCACCTTCTTAACTAAAACCTTTATGGCTGAAAAGACTCAACCACTTCAAGTTTACTCTTAGGTGGTGTTGCTGTAAGATTTGACGGTGGTTGAGATGGATCGAAAAGATTAGATAAGAATCAGGATTAGTGTTTACATTAATTACCGGTTTACCCTTATGTATTACTTTCCAAAGCAAATCTATGGACAGGGTTAAAATGGTAATATGAATAATTTATAAGCTGATTTACTGTTATGCCCTCACAGATTTTGTAAAGTATTAATGTTAAATTTAAAAACAGGGGCAAAATGGTCAACAAAATTTACAGCTTCATTAAAGGGTCTTCCTTTTATATAATAGAATAGATTTATTTGGGTTATCATTCTTAAACTATTAGATTATGTGTAATAATCATGCCACTATAACACCCATGTTAGTTTATGTTCTTGCACATAATTATATATCGAATGCCTGTCACGGGTCATTGCAGTACGGACATATAGGTTGTCATACTCTGTTGTAGGAACTTATGTAGAGTTTTTTTTTTTTAGAGATACGTAGAGAAGAGAGTGGGTGAGATAGAGTTTGTGGGAGAAAAAAAAATGGGATCCACAAAATGGTTTAATAGTGCAGGCCCCTAGATCCAAGGGTGGTTGGTGCTGCCACATAAGGTTCTACAAATGGGAGACAAACAAATGGGAGACACCTAGGTAGAGGTGTAAATTGTGCCATGTCAGCACGTTAATGGCACAACACAGCACGCTAAAATTTGGGCACAGCACAGCACGGCACGCGATAAAGCACAGCACAAACACATCACGTTAGCTTAGTGTGCTGTGCCGTGCTTGACTAATCGGCAGCACGGCACAGCACGCGGCACGAACAAGCACGCGGCACAGCACATCACGCGATAAAGCACAGCACAGCACGCGGCACAGCACAACACAGCACAGCACGCGGCACGGCTAAGCACGGCACATCACGTGTAAAGCACGGCACAGTGCACTACATTACATGTGTATTTCACACAAAAATGAAATCTACCTAGTTATTACCATTATATTTTTGTTATTTTGATTAAATTAATGACTATACATAATATCTAATTTTATTAAGTGATGAATAAATATTTAGAAATGTAATTGATGTTGTAAATGTGTCTATTTGACGTTCATTTGGTAGAAAAATAAATAACGATACAATTGTTATAACGTAAAATTCAACTTATGTTTTTTTTTTTTGTTAATAAAGTTGTATATTATGCAATATATAATATTAAATAAAAATTTTAATTATTTTTTCTAAAATTTATTATAATTAACTTGATAATTTATAAGATTATAAGCTATATAAATATTTAAAAAACATTTTTTTAAGTGACGTAAATTAAGTGTGCCAGCACAGCACGACACGGCACAACACGCTTATTCGTGTGCCATGCCCGTGTGCCATGCTGTGCTTTGCTTTTGACTAAAAAAGCACAGCACAGCACAACACGTTAAAATTGTTGGCACAGCACAGCACGGCACATGGCACTTAAAAGCACGCCTTCGTGTGCCATGTGTCATGTCGTGCCGGCACGTTTTACACCTCTACACCTAGGAGCTCCGCTTAAGCCAAAACTGGAGGTGGCATGTCCATCAAAATGTAATCCAGGTGATCCCAAGTCAGTAAGACAATTCAACAATGTTAACCATCACTTTATGACTAAGCAATACCATTGAGTTTTAGACCACAGAGATGAGATATTTGATTACTCGATGAATATTGCTAATTAGAACATTGGTTATACCATAGAGATATTTTGATTCTTATTATTTTTAGGGCTGTCCATGGCTCGGTTCGGCTCGGTTTTATGCTCAACCATCACCATCACCATAGTCCTCGGTTTTCCAATTCTCGCACCATCGCCATAACCATAAATCTTCGGTTCGGTTTTAGAACCGAACCAAGTCGGTTCGGTAAAATATGTTCGGTTTCGGTAAAAAACCGATGCATTAAAAAAGAAAAGAAAAGAACTTTGTAGTATATTTCAGTTTCAATTAGAGATCTGAATCATCTAATTCCTTTAAAAATAAGATACAATCAAAGACTTAGATATATTTACAGATTAAAAACTCAGATACAATCAAAAATGCAAAATACATACAAAATTATATGAAAGTGATTCAAAATAAAGAGGTTGTTGCTGACCCAATAAGATACTGAATTGTCTTCTTAAGTTGCATCATATTTGCTCATGCTGTTGATAAGAGTAAGAACAATACAACCATAAATTAACAGGGAGGATGAGTTTTGAACAAAACCATGAGAATAAGGTTACACGAATCGAATGGAATAAGAAAATATTTAATCAAGAAGTATGAGTTATTCCATATCTATACTTCTAGATCTATATTCCAGATTTACAATTCATAATAACAAATTTAAATTAAATTAAACTCCGACCTTTAGAACCACCATTAATCAGTAAATCCTTGGTTCTCGCACGAAGATCTTCTGTAGACTATAGCTATCACCACCACAACAGAAACCCACCTCTTATTTTTCTTCTCCTCCCTATGAAAGCCACAGATCTAAAATTATTACAAGAGAAGGTAGAAGACGGAAAACAGAGGAAGGTGGTGATGGACCGATGGTGGTATAATCTCTGGATGAGTCTCGAGTGGTGGTGGTGTTGGTAGCAGTAACCAGAAGAGAGGAGAAGAGAAGAACTGATTTTTATTTTTAAGCAAGAAGAACTGACCGAGAGGCGAGATATGAGAAACTAGATTAGGTTAATAACATTATATATGAAGATCGACGGCTTAAATGGAATAAGATCTGACGGCCCTGAATTTTCGGTTCGAACCATGGTGATCGGTTCGGTTTTTGGGTCAAGCCATCACCATCATCATAGTATTCGGTTTTTTAATTTTTGCACCATCGCCATAACCATTGGCCTCGGCTCGGTTCGATTTTAGCCATTTTCGGTGCGGTTCGGTACGGTTCACCACGGTTTTCGGTTTTTTGGACAACCCTAATTATTTTGATTGCGTAGACGAGCATGTATTTTTCTTAAACTGAGCTTCATTGCTATCATTTTAGTTGTGCAGACATTTTGTGAAGGCGGAAGGTGAAAATGTTACATGTACAGAGAGTCTAACTGCACACTTAATTAGAATGGTCAAAAGAGTTCACAATCATACATAATGCTCAAACGAGTTTGAACGGCGCCGTTAACACCACGTAGTCAATCAAATGATTTCTAACCAAGCTCCAATACAACATTACTTACAATGTTGCACGGTGAGTTTGGCATCTTATTTTGGTTTCATAATTGCTTTGGGTTTGGATAGTTGCTTTAATAAGCTTATGTGAGATGGTTGATTTAATGTTTGGAGCCACTCAGTTCCTCCTCCACACTTGGAATGGTATAGTTTCTGCCTACATTTGGTTCTCCTTTACCAGGTAGCAGGATGGTGCACTGTTTCGGTTCTCCTCTACCAGTCTTCGTATATTCGAACACTTTCTTATTAGATGCACGCACACTTCGTATTTGATGCAGGCAGAATAGCATGTTCGGGTTGAATGCATATTGGATTGAAAAATGTCAAACGTTAAGCTGTTAACTTCGTATAAAGTATTCAAGCACCATATGGTTTCTTGGTTTCTAATCATTCTAAACAATGTGATACGGCACAAGCGGAAGCGATAAAAACATGAACGGTAACACGGAGAATTCACTCCAAAAGAAAGATAGAAGAACTCCAATCCAGGAGCCAAGAACTCTAATCCAAGAGTTAAAAGAGAGATAATCAAGACGATAAACAATGGTGTTTCACCGGACAAACTCAAAGGTTTCATAAACTTATAAAAATGGCGAGCCGCAGCTGCTTTACAATGATAAAAAAGATGGCTTTATATAGCCTGTGATCCCTAAACCCTAAGGTCTAGAACTTTCTTAAACATCATCTTGACTAAGTCTACTGACTTATCTATGGACTCTTGTAACTTATCATCTAACAAACTAAACAAAATCTTAACCAATGAACAACCAAATAAAGAACTTGGACTGGATGTATGACTCGCGTAATAGGCCTCCAAATACGTCCCGTATCAGGCTCCCCTTCTGCGACAAAACTCGCCTCGAGTTTACAGTAAATGAGGCAAATCAGATACAACGCACTTGAGTGTCTATGCATCGACGCTTCGGTGAAGTAGCTTGCTCTTGAATTATGCATGGGCACCACAAAACGGTAGAAACTCAGTAGATCTTGCCAGCGCCTCCTTTCTTGGATATAGACGTTGAATTGATGTTGTTGCATAATCCCACAAACAGAGAACAAAGGTCCCAACTCTTGAACAACTTGAGAGCTTCCATAAAAAAACGGCTGTACTCCACAATATATATCAAATGGATCTTCATGCTGATGGGAGTTAAACAAAGAAACATCCATCTCCATTGACTCTTTGGCTAAAACTAACATGCCATCCTCTTGAAGAAGAGTAGTCTCATGTGAACTTGGAATAAGTTTGAATTCTTCTAATAATGGAACTGGCAGTTTCTCATTGACAAATATTCGGCACAAAGGCTTTAAATCTACATTTTCGACTCCCTTTAAAGGTCTAGAACATTGTGTTAGAATTACCTTTGTCTTTTTCCATCGAAATTCATACGAGTTGTCGCAACATTTCTGTTTAGCACCTACATCATTTATCCACGGCATTCCCAACACAATATCACACAAATCCAAGTCAACTACCTCACAAACAATTGAGTCAGAATATGCCTTACCAATG
The DNA here is from genome assembly GCA_023529015.1 of Papaver nudicaule. Classification (NCBI taxonomy): domain Eukaryota; kingdom Viridiplantae; phylum Streptophyta; class Magnoliopsida; order Ranunculales; family Papaveraceae; genus Papaver; species Papaver nudicaule. Next base: position 22,457 of record JAJJMA010174713.1, read on the forward strand.
GATAATGGAAACCTGCAAACACCAGCACAAGTAATGGCTCCCCCATTGCTAAGCCATTCAATATGATCGGGATGAGGGTACCAATCCATCTCTAGACCCACTGATTCAACCAATTTAAGCGACACCAAATTTTCTTCACAACCAAAATCAACTATAAAATGGCAGATAAGCCCATTAACAATTCCATGAAATACATGGTTTCTGTCATCATTGTCACCAGCATACGCATCCATTTGCATAGGGAAGTTACATGTGAAGTAGGAAATAAAACTATATAACCACGCCCAACTGTTGGAAATAACTAAGGTTGGTACTGATACAAGGGTTTTACAAATAACAGAACTAGATAAGGCTTGGTTGGTTTAAATAATTTAATTGGCTCAATATATGCCTAATGCTTCTTCAACCAAAACAACAGAACCCTTCTCTTTGAAATCAAAACAAACAGAACTTTACTCCAACTATTCACGTAATCAAAGTTCACTTTGATTTTCCTAAATCACAAAATCAATAAGCACAGAAAAAGAGAGTCTGACACCTTACCAAAACGTGATTGGTGATTGACTACTGACTATCCCCTTTACGACTTTGTGATCAACCTAGTTGGGGTTTCCCAAACAACGGTGATGAAAGGTTATTGGAGCCGATCTTTTAGTCTTCAACCTTCACAAGCGATTTTTTTTTTTTTGTCATTTTTTTTTTTTTTTTTGATAAAATACCTAGATAACTCAGGACTCCTCAACTGAATCTTCTAGATAAAACCTACAGATGAACATCACAGGAAAACCTGCTCTGGTAACCACCTGATACAGCACAAGCGGAAGCGATAAAAACATGAACGGTAACACGGAAAATCCACTCCAAAAGAAAGATAGAAGAACTCCATTCCAGGAGCCAAGAACTCTAATCCAAGAGTTAAAAGAGAGATAATCAAGATGATAAACAATGGTGTTTCACCAGTCAAACTCAAAGGTTTCATAAACTTATAAAAATGGCTAGCCGCAGCTGCTTTACAATGATAAAGAAGATGGCTTTATATAGCCTGTGATCCCTAAACCCTAAGGTCTAGAACTTTCTTAAACATCATCTTGACTAAGTCTACTGACTTATCTATGGACACTAGTTGTAACTTATCATCTAACATACTAAACAAAATCCTAACCAATGAACAACCAAATAAAGAACTTGGACTGGATGTATAACTCGCGTAATAGGCCTCCAAATACGTCCCGTATCACAATGAGGAAAGTTTTTTTTGTTGAAGGGAAACAATGAGGAAAGTTGTACTTTATCCACTTTTGTAATCCAAATCTCTTTAATAGTGAAAATACAAATTTGAGAATTTATGTAATTTTATTTTCTTGCCATTTTAATTTCTTTAGTTTTCTATTTCATAGAATCGGGTTTGTACCAGGTCAAATGACAGTATATTTAGAATAACGCAAATTGTGTCACTTTGATTAGTCAACCACATACCATCTTACAAGTAGATTTCTCCTTATTTTGAACTTTGAACTAATCAACCAGAGACCATCTTAATTTTTAGGTTGATCTTTTTTTTTTGAATAAGATTTTTAGGTTGATCTCATTGCTGCAGCCAAGGGAACTAACACATGGTTAAGTAACTTAAGCTGAGAATCTTCATTAAATAGTAGCTATTCATATGAATGGTTCTCATGAAGGTCTGAAAAAAGGTTACCCCCTACACCATGACCGTTACAACGCGATTTGACAGGTGTAAGCACAATTCACATTATGTTACTTAGTTTTTTTTTTTTTGTTATTGGATAGCCTCAACTGGAGCACTACATGCGTCCTCAACTGGAGCACTACAACTTGATATATTGGCTTTTCCTCTTACAAGAGGTGTTATTTTTGTCGTCAACGCCTTAGGCGTTTTCCTAGACGAAACAATCGCTGCGATTTTCACGGCTTGCCTTGCAAGGACATTAATTTATGCTGGAAGTTTCAAGCAAGCGTACTCTTCCCAAACATGGAAATAGAGTAATCTCCAACACCTTTAAACTTTAATTGGCGTGAGAATTTAGATGAGACAAACTGGTCTTTACCAATATCGTTGACGATTTCTCCCCCTGATGGTCGGGGATAACTTCTCATCAACAGAAAATTTAATTTTCGTATTTTCTACTCATCTAGGTAGAAACTGGATGCTGAGAATTATAACATGTAGTCTTAATTGTTAAATCCTCATAAAGCAACCCAGGAGAAACATTGTATAGGTTTCTCTTCCCAAATGTGCAACCGGCACAAAGCTAGTAGAAACTTACAATTTACAATATAGCTATACAAAAAAAATAAAGTAAAACAGTTATTTAAATAGTAATTGAAAATAAAGTAAGTGCGATTTGTTTGGTTGAATTGAAAACCAAAACTTGTCATTTTCCGAATCGACGAAAATTTCATTTTCTTTCGAATGAATATTTTATGACGCATAAACACCTTAGACACTTCATATGTTAACTCAACTCAATATCCGTTTCACAGAGACGACAGATAGAATCGAGCAATAATTTACTACACTTCAAGTGCATAAATATTGTCTTTCAATAAAACATTTTGCTTGACCTTCAAAAAAAAATATTGCCTTTCATGTCACTGAGCTCAACTAGGCTCAAATAATGTTGGGATATTTAGACTTTGGGTCCCAACTTTATGACCATATTAGCGTTTGGGTCCTAGAAAGTTTGATATTAGAGTTTGGGTCCCAAGACCAGAGTTGACCGTCTTGACAGTTAGGAAATCAGGTTAAATGTGGAATTTGACCAAATTAATATTGAATTCCAATTAATTTACAAACTTTGCCATTTACTTTCCGTTAAACCCGATTGTTAAAGATTACCCTACCGATGAGAGGCTGAGACTAAAAACGAGATAACAATTGCATTCTTCTAGGGCTTGTGGATGCACCTGCGATTCGGGGATAATATGACTGGTTGTTTTGAATGTTAAAAGAGTTGAAGGTGCTGGTAGTGGCCGTGAAGGTGGAAGAGTAACTGGTGGTGCTCTGATAGGTGATGTTGATGGTCTTTTATAGTTTATTTTCTTCCTTGAAACTCGGAATTTCTAAATCTAATCACCCATTCATCACTTAATATCAGTGGCCGCAACATAATTTATTTCTGATTTCTTGCTTCTAAATTGCTTGATAAAATTTAAGCCCAGCTCATGATTAGATCTACTGTTACTACCCTTATTCAAGAACTTCAAGAAAAAACAGGTTATAGTAATTAAGTTTTGGTATAATCTCGGTGGAGATTAAGAGGTGGGGGTTAATGTAGATGCTCTTGTGGGTAAGCTAACCAGACTGGTTTTGGTGTCGGACTGGTTGCTACGGAGAAGAAGAAAGAAACAATGAGGCGACGGTGGTGGAGATGGGTTTATCATTAACACGTACAGTTCACGTGCAAATGTAGACTGGCGCCGTTAATTAAAACAAAATTTAATAAAAATTAAAATTATTTTCTTAACGGTCAAAACGGTCAACTTTGGTCTGGGACCAAACTCTAATATCAAACTTTCTGGGACCCAAACGCTAATATGGTTATAAAGTTGGTGTTAGGGCATTGTCCTGAAATCAAGACATTAAAAGAGTTGAATAATAGCTCGGAAGTTAATCTGGCTAATGCTCTTGCCGAAATCAAGACGTTGAAAGAGTTGAACAATAGCTCTGACAAATTAACCTCAATATTAGGAGCGAGTAAAAATCATCGTGACACACGAGGTTTGGGCTATAAAGGAATAGACGCTCCAAGTAATAACAAAGAGGTGAAATTTGTCAAGGCTAAGGATTCTTCTCAACCGGCTACTAGTGATCCCCAAGGTGATATACCTCTACAGCCAGTCAAGGAGAAGAAGAGCAAGATTTATCAAGCTCCACACGCACGTCCAGGTAACAACAAGCATCTCACTCCTTTTGTTACCAAAAATTGCCTTTATTGTGGTGGTAAAGGTCACTTGGCTAGAAGCTGCAGATTCCGTAAAAGGAATGAGAAAGCCAATGGCTC
>JAJJMA010174724.1:0-10972 GCA_023529015.1 Papaver nudicaule
TAACAACTTTATTTAGGATTGCTATTTGGAAAACTAGCCACTTTTGGCATTACAGACTTCACAATACTTGTTGTCAGCAAGTTTCTTGATCCGTCCTTTCAAGAGAGCAAGCTCATCCTGTACAGCTTTCAACTGGGACCTAAGCAATGCGTTCTTTCTTGTAGTAACCATGGTATTGTTTTTCATGGTCTCATAATCTATGAAGAAGCGATAGACAATGGCTGATGAAATTTGAACACTTTGATCCAAGTTTTCATATTCATAAGCATCAAAGGTATAAACCCCAAGCTGACGAGTATGATAAGCCATAGTCTCTTCTTCTTCTTCTTCCAGAATCTCTTCTTCCCTTTCTATCTCTTCAGCGCCTTGAGCACAGCTAAACTTCTCCATTTTTCAGAGGTAGAATAACAGAGAAAATACTTGTATAATTGTTTCTCAAGTATTGTGGTATTTATATAGGAATACCAAGAAGGGATTGACTCAAATATCTCACACAATTTTGCACGCCCAGAGTCCCTTGGGTTTGTGTTTGTGTTTTAGATAACAATGAAGTAACCTAATCGAGATTTGAGTGATTCTTTTTCGCAGAAAAACACTGTATCCGCGTAGATGAGTTTTCGTACAGGAAAAACACTTCTGACGATTCGGGAACCGGGTTGAACTGGTTTTTGAACACGTCAGCCTGGACAAGTGTTTCCATCTATGTTTCACAACATGGTTTTTGACATAACCGTGTTTGTGCACTCAGGTGCCTATTCTGAGTGGTACTGATCATCAGTCAGGGTTACTTATCCCCTGTTTTCATATTTCCTTATCTCTCAGTACTAAGACAAGGAAATAGTTTTCAATACTCAAGTTTGAGTGTTGAGGTGAGTATTGTCATACTCACCTGGTCTGGACCTTCGTCTAGACCTCCTCGATCTTCTTCCTTTTCCAAAGTTATCATAGAAGCTATTGTCATTAGGATATGGCTCAGTATCTGACAAACTTCTGGATGAATTCCTAGCTTCCTGAACCTGTTTTTCAAGGTCTTCATTGAACTTAGTGTATCCTGACAACATCTTGTCCAGATTTTTCAGGCTTATCATCTCTTTGGAGGATCGAGGTTGATTGCTCTTAGAGTTCCCTCTCTTCGGAGTCTGCTGTTCAGCAGAAACAGTTGTCCTGTTCTCCGGTCTCTGAGGTTTTCTTCTAAAGTATGGAATAGCTCTACTATGATATCCGCTCATAGGCGAGGACCCTCTCTTTATCTCATCCCTTGTTCATGGGTAAGATTTTGAGAGTTCAGACACACTTTTCAACACATGGTTTAGAGTGTGCTGGAGTTGAGAAACTCGTTGTATCCTCTTTTGGCTATTGCATTCAGACTGAAGGTGTCCTTTCTTTTTACAGAAACTACATGATTTCTCATGTTTCTCTTCAGTAGAACTCTTTTTGTGGGCACTGTTATCATCTGAATGATGAGAGGAATTGATCACCTTGTTTGAGGTGCTTGAAGATATCACCTTCGTTCCAACAGTCTTACCACGATGAGTTCTTGTATCTGATTGATTGTTTTCGGGTTTTTCAGATATTGATTTGAGCCGATCAATTTCTCCCGTTAACTCTTCAATCCTTTTATGAGCAATCATAAGTACAGATTTTTCAGATTCTGTACTGGTGGGGTTTTGGGGACTACCACTCTCCAGGGATGAGTCGGCTGCATGACTTTTCCCTTTTAGTAGTGCAATCTCAGTGGTCAAGGGCATAACCATGGATTCTTGTTCATTGACTTTATCCAAGAGGGAATTAACCCTGACTTTTAGTCGTGAGATCTCAGAAGACTGAAATTTCATGAACTTGATGAGATCACTACTTTCCTTAGTTGCATCCCTTTCAATTTCTGAGTCAGAGTCATCTGTCAGGTTGAAAGGGTAAGGATTATTACTCATACTGACAACCTGATTTGGTTGTTCTTCACAAGCTGGATTTGAACCAGTTGTATATGAGTATAATGGAGTGGTGTCTTTTGGTGTAGTTGTAGGGGGTAAAAACCCCTCGGACCACGTGTCTCGCACCCAGGAAGCAAAACCACACCGAAAGGATTAAGCAGCGACGATTCAGACTGATAAAGGAAGAGAAGCTACGCTTGAGCGAAGTAAAGACTCAGAGAGGAAAGGACTCGGACTACGTCAAAGGACCGAAGCTCGGGATTCAGCCTCGGAGTGTAAACCGCCTTACTCGACAGAAACTGACACCACCACGATTGAGTCTTTTGTCTTTATTAGCTGTAAACCACCCAAGCTCGGCCTATATAAGGCGAGCTTGGAAAACGTTGTAAGGGTTGGATTCTTGTTTGGTTGAGCCTAAGTAGCAAGAGAGAGATTAGGTTTGTAATCTCCTCTGGTTCCTTAGGGTTTAATTCCTGTAATCTCAGCATTAGCAATACACAGAAAGTTTTCTTATATTTTGCCTTTACTATTTGAATATGGTCTTTAATTACTGTTCATATCACTTCGGTGTTGTTCTTATGGTCTTCGTACCATCGATTCTCATCTAAATACTGTATGTGCGAGTAGATCTGATGGCTTTAGTATCTTGGGTGCTTATGCAGATTTTCTACTCGTACAATTTGGCGCTAGAAACAGGGATGATTAAAACAACTTAGGGTTTGCCTGTGAATTTTCGGGTTTTCAAATTTTTTGTTTTATTGTCTTTATAATCTTCTCCAAAGATTTTTTCGAAAGTTTTGTTTTCCGAAAAACAGCTCCTATACCTTAAGCATCCAAAGGACCTTAAAGGCTTTGGTGTGTTTACAGAGCCTTTTGAGCATAGCATCAGATGATAAAATCATCCATTAAAGAGTTCTTAAAACCTCGGTATTGTGAAACCGACTTCCAAAGAAAGATTAAACTCGCTTTCAACCTTTCGTAGCACAGAGTCCAAACGACTATAAATTCGTGTTGAACATAAAAATCCATTTTAGGGTTTCAAATATTCATGTTATTCATCAAAATCCATTTTAGGGTTTCAAATATTCATGTTATTCATCAAAATCCATTTTAGGGTTTCAAATTTCATGTTATTCATCAAAATCCATTTTAGGGTTTCAAATATTCATGTTATTCATCAAAATCCATTTTAGGGTTTCAAATTTCATGTTATTCATCAAAATCCATTTTATGGTTTCAAATTTCATGTTATCATCAAAATCCGTTTTAGGGTACTCTAATTTCATGCTATATTTGGAAATAAAACTTCACAAAAAAAAAAAACTAAATGAAAAGGCATGATTTGAGCTAAAAAAACAAAATAAGTAGTTGAGGATATATCTAAAAAAGGCAAATACGACCCACTGAATTTCCTCTGAAAGAATTAGTTACAGAAAAGATTTACATGGCCGACAAAGTACACTGCGCTAGCCGCCTTGGACCTCACGGGTTTTTTGTTTCTTGACAGGTCATTCTCAAGATGGCTTCCCAATCGGAACACGCTCCGAAGCAGCGAGTAGGGTCCTCGAGGCAAGGCACTGGATCATCCAGACAACACAACACCAGATTTTCGACCAGTAAAGGATTATCTCCCGAGGTAGCGGCTAGCACAGTCCAGCATCGAGAAAACGTATAGGAGGATGAAGTGTTTATGGAAGATTTAGGTCCCGACGGAAACGGATTTCCAGAGGCCGAAGAACCGCGCCAACAGCAAATACCAGAAGAAAATGGTGAAAATAAGGAAGATGAGAACGAAGAATCTGATCCTGAAGATGAAACGCCCGAGCAACAACCTAACGAAGAAAATACAGTCAGAGCTGAACAATTTAGAAAACTAATCTTGAAAAACAGAAAAATAAGAAAGCTAAAGAAACAGCTGGCTGAGGCAAACAAAAAAGTGGCGGAAAAATCGGCGTCCAACTACAAGGGAGGCAGCGAGGGACACTCTCGCCCAGGCAACACATCTCGGCTGAAGGAACCCTCCGAATCCAAAACATACACAAAGGTTAAGGGTGCAAGTAAAGGTCATGGAATCACGGTGTCAAGTAAAAAGACCGCACCTCCAGAGTACACAAAGGCAAGCATGCATACATTCATCGAAGGTCACTCAACAAAGAAGGATGCCGAGGCAAGAGCCCTACAACAAGTAATGATGGATCAAATTAAAGCACTCCGAGCAGAAATTTTTGATAATCAAATTCAATCCAGTGACAGGATAAAACTCACTAAAGCTATGAATGATGTCAACCGGTCACCGCTAAGTCCAGAAATTCTTTCATTACCTATTCCAATAAAATGCACGATGCCCACTTTCACCTCCATCTTTGACGGATCAGGAGATCCTACTGTACATGTCAAAATGTATCTCCGAGTTTTTCTGGCCTACGCCGACAGAGATGAAGTGCTCTGCAAGTATTTCCCCTCTAGCCTAAAAGGAGAAGCCCTCGCTTGGTATGACAACCTCGCAGCCGGTTCGATCTCATCTTTCGAGGAACTCTCCAAAGTTTTTATACTACACTTCCTCTATAACAACTCATCGAAGCCTGGGGTAGATAAACTATTCAGCATTCGGGAACGTCCAGGGGAGTCAACTAAAAGTCTAACAAGCAGGTGGACCGAGCAGTGCGTCGAGGTAGGAAATGGAGCCACGGAAAGGGATAAAGTACGAGCTTTCCTTAACGCTCTCGACAAAAACAACCCTCTATACGATAGACTCTTCTCGAAGAACCTCGAAACATTGAAGGACCTTCGAAAGTATCAAAAGGAACGAATCACCCTGGAAGAAATAAAGGAACAAGCAGCGCTGGGAAAGGAAACTATCTTAAAACAAGTTCATTCAATAAACAATTTATCGCTGGAAGAGCGAGGACAAGCAACAAACACTCAATTCGGGGATCAATCAAAACGAGGAAGGCAAGATGACAATGGTCGATACGGGAACGAAGGAAAATTTGGTGACGGTAAATACCATGATAACCGAAAATACAATGACAATCGAGGCAACAACCCTCGGGGAGAGCCTGAAGGAAGCAATAGCCAGCAAGGACAGGGCAACAGAAAATTTGGGACAACCAAACCAGGATTTCCTGCATTCCATGATAGAAAGCTCCCAAAACTTTGCGTACCCATCGAAGATGCCCTTCGGATCATCGAACAATCAGAGTATGCCAGTGAAATCAGATATCCTCGCAGTAGGGGAAATCAACCGAAGCACACCAAGAATTCGAGAAACTTCTGCCAATTCCACAAATTCTTTGGGCACACCACTGAGGACTGTGTCACGGCACAGGACCAAATATACTTCTTTATCGCCAGGGATCAGTTCAAGCACTTACTAGAACTGCCACAACCACCTCCTAATCAACCACTGCCCAAGGAAGAACAAAAGCATGAAGCCTACGTAATCACCATTGACAGAGATATTCCAAGGTTCGGAGCCTGTAATTCTATAGCATACAAAGGGACTAGAAGGAATCCAGACCGGGCCCATCCACAAAAGGGACTTGGATGGACAAGAGATACTTAGTGTGGTCACGAGGACTCGTTTGGAGGAATGGCAGAAGCAGCCAGTATTCTTTTCAGCAGCGGACATCCCCAACGAGGGCAGACTGCACAATGATCCATTGGTTATTACCCTGCAAATGGGAAAGATAGCCATGACCAAAGTTTTGGTGGACCCAGGGAGTTCTGTGGACATATTATTTGGACAGACGTTCGACAAAATGAAGGGCAAGAAAACCGCTCTGGTGCCCTCGGTCTACAATATATTTGGTTTTAATGGAAAGCCGTCAACACCCCGAGGAGAGTTAATGCTCACAGTTCATGCCGGTAGCGAAAAACATCCAACTTTATTCTGCGTGGTGGACATCGAATCCCCCTACAATGCCATTGTCGGTAGACCATGGCTGCATAGCATCATGGGAGTTGCATCCACTTTGCATCAGAAGATTCGGTTCCCAACGCCAACTGGGATTGCTGAAATCCGAGGCGACCCTTCCGAGGCTCGGGCATGCCACCAAATCGAGGTACAAGCAAGAGAAGCAAATAAGGAATGCTCCGAGCAAATCAAGAGTCCGAAAATTTCGGACGAAAGCATAGAAAAGTTCATAGCTGACATCGAAGCTGGGATGCCAAGCCTAAAGCAGGAAGGAGGCGAAGAAAATCCGCATCTGGAAAACAGGGAACAATTCCTCGTGGCAACATACAACCCGCATGAACAATCAGGCGAGTCCAGCAACAGCAACGACACTCAGCAAGAGCCATTCTGGGTCGGTCCATTCGTCATTGAGAAACAACTCGCTAACGATACTTACAGCTTGATTAATCTTGAAGGACAAAGACTGAAAACCCCAGTGGAGGGGAGGCACTTGAAACACTTGGCTTAAGAAAATAATTCCATTTGTAAGCAACATCCGAAGAGGTTAAATAAATGAAAATAGCACTCATTGATGCAGATCATATCGAAGTCAAACACCAAATACCGCAAATACCATCGCAAAGGCTGTAACGCCAAAGGCATAAAACGCCAAACAGGCTGTAACGCCAAAGGCATAAAACGCCAAACAGGCTGTAACGCTAAAGGCATAAAACGCCAAACAGGCTGTAACGCCAAAGGCATAAAAACGCCAAACAATAAAAAAGTCCTCGAATGGCAGGCACAGAGCCGATGACCATATAAATCGTAAGGGCCCTACGAGTTATATGGCACGGTCCTCTACCCACAAGACACCCCGATAGCGGTGAGCACTTTGAATCAAGGCTACATAAGCCGACGATACATTCGTACTCACTATCAAACGGCCACGAGGAGAAAACGTCCTCGGGCGCCGAGGGGACGATAAATGGGATTAACATCTACCTATAGAGGAAGATGGAACCCCGAGGCAGTTGATTTGCTTGCACACGCAAGTAAATTACTCAACCAAGGGACCTCCTCAAAAACAAAAAACAGTCCCGAGGAGGGGCAAAAACATTCTAACAAAAATAAATTCTTCATACATCTATATGTGCAAAATGCAGGAAATGAAGTGCGAAAGCAAAAGGCGCACATACACGCAAAAAGGAGCGAGTTCAGTCACAAAAGAAAAACACAGTTGTATAAGCTAAAGGTGTGAGCTATCCTTGGAATAATCGGCACCATCACGAGGACCTTCATCGGAACCCTGACCATCACGGGTCCCCTCGGCGACACTATTAATACTCCTAGAATCACCACCTTGAGCAGCATCATCGCCATTGCCACCACTAGCTATCCTCAAAAAATTCTCCAGTAGGCCCCTCCTTCGAAGCTCTTCTCTAGCTAAGGATGCATAAACTTCTCGCGGGAGCAGATACTTGTCAATAGGAGAAGCAACGTCCGAATCTCGCGCGCCAATAGCACCATAAGCAGGGGGTTCAACACCAATGGTTCTAAAAAGAAAACGACCATGCTTTCGGCAGGCCCTACTCGTAGCAAAGGCATTGGCAATAGCAGACCGAGAAAGAAGTTCTCCTACGGCCTGACCATGTCTCAACTCATGACGCACGAGGCCAAAACCGACCACCAGATCCCTTATGCGTGCTTCATGTCTAAGACGAAGTTCCTTCTCCTGGGATAATAGCTTAGTGTGATGTGTCACTTCTTCGGCACGACGCCCGCGTTCCAACTCAAGCTCTCGAGCAACCCTAGCCGACTCAGCAGAGCGGTACTGGCGTTCTTCGGATAATTCTTTAGTCAACCGCTTAACTTTCCTCTCGGCTTCCAACTTCAGCTCGGATTCAGTCACCAGTTGACTCGTGGCTTCGTTCCTCGCTACCTCGGCGTCGATAACTTGCTTCTTCAAATTAGCTTCGATGCCTGGGAGAGAAAACAACAAACATAAGAATAACAACACAGTGGCCTAATTAAGGCTGCGACGTAAAGCAGAAAAGCGAAAATTTGGGTTAGCTCCCTACTCTCTTTAACAACCAAATATTCAGTAACTTGCTGCTGACTTGTAAAGCGAGGCACAGAGGCATTCTTTCGGATATCCTCAGAAGTAACGACCCCGCTCTTAGCAATCTCTATTCGGTACTCGTCAACAAGAGCAGCAGTCTGAGTGTTTGTTTTATTTGCTCGAGCTAGCTCTCGGCATTTATCATTCAAACTTTTACTCAAAAAATCTTTCGCAGTAGTTAGCTCCTTATTAACATTCTGCAGTGTAGACAGTTGCACCTTTAACTCTCTGACCCTCCCCTCCAGTCTATCAATTAAAACCTTACCCGAGGCACTAATCGACCTCTCCAAGCGAGCAGCATCTCGCTCTTGTTGCAGTCGATCCACATCCATTTGGAAAAAGTGATTTTCTCGAGACAGTATTGTATTTCTATTCGTCATTTCCTCAAGAAGGCGCTTGCCTTGATCCACCTTCTTCCTCTCATTCACATAAGTACTCTCGGCCTCCTGCCTTTTCAGCCTATAGTAATTTACATCTTCTAAAGCTCTATCCTCTCTTCCAACAGCATTGCGAGATCAGCAAGATAGCCTTCGTTGCTTGAAGCAACATAAGATGACTGTCGGCAATTTCGAAGCTGATCAATAGTCAATTGATTCTCCTGAAGTTTTTTCTCTAACTTCTCCATCTCGCCTTTTCAAATACAAGCAGCAAACCTGTCTTAGGCAAGGCTGCCGAAAACATATGCTCCCACCAAAGCAAAATAAGAAAATAAGGGACTTACATATAGACTGTTTCTTCGCTTCAGCACTGCGAACTTTCTCCTGGGCAAGCTCCTCCTGCATCCGATGAAATTCTCGTTCGAAATACTCGGTTTCACCAGCTTTATCAAAACTGTAAGCTAGAAGACCAGTGGAATGATAGTCGCCCTAGTAAAAAGCGGCAAAATCAGAACAACAAAAACAATTCAGTAGCATCAACGAAAGCGTCAAAAGCAAAACTCACCGCCTGAGCCATTGCTAAATTCTCTTCATAAGTCAAGGGAGGATGACGAATATTATATTCGGCCCGAGGACAATCACCTCCGAAGAGATCACCAAGCTTTTTGCAGAAATCTGGGTCCAAGGGCTGCCCTAAAGGATCCGAGGCATGAGCCTCAAAGCGAGCCGAAACCTCGGTAGTAAATTCACCAGGGCAATAATTCTCGTACAAAACCTCTTTGAACCTTTCGGCAGTATAAGATTGCCTGTATCTGCAAGCGTAGCTAGGAGCAGGTGGAAACACCGAACTTTGTGGAAAGCTGGCGACAAGCTGCATGGCAGGATCCATCTCAATGTATGAACCATCCTCTTGGGGGCAAAGGAGGTCCACTGGCGTAATAATCATATCCGAAGGAAGAACAGAAGGTTCTCCAAAAGCATTGGCGCAGACTCCTACTGCAGAGGTAGGGGCACTAGCCAAATCCGTTGACGCAGAAGCAGTTGAAGGAACAAATTCCGAGGCAGCACTAGCACTCGAAGTCCCAAGGATTACAGCCGAGGCAGAGGCACCACCAAAAATGGAGGGAGGAACAGTACGAGGGCTTGTAGCATTCACTTTCTCGTCCTCCATTTCAATCACCTTTGATGTTGAAATTTCCTGGTGAACACTTGGAGTAACCTTTGGAGGAGCCATAACAGCTTGGCGACGGTTAGTTTGAAACCCCTTCAGCATTACTTGCAAAGCGGCCTTTTTCAGCGGCCGAGGAACTTCAGAATTCCCCCCATAGCTAATCTTCATCAAATCGCGACTACGCTTTAAGGCACCTAAAGGCTGTCCCTGCAGATACGGACCCGTCTTCCTCAGGAAACAAACAGAGGCAAGTATGAATACTTCGGAAAAGGTCGAGAAAGTATTTGTTACCTGTTGCATAGTCTCCTCATCAGGCCGAGGACGCTTTAAGGTGCCCGAAGACTCAACAACGACATCCTTCCCCTTGCCCGAAAAAGAGCGAGGCAACCTCCTTTCCTCGTCGGGAAAGCAAATAGAGAACAAGTGTCGAGTCTCAAATTCGTGACCCATCTCGAACTCAGTTCGAACGATGAATCGGCCAGAGTCCTTCCAGCCTCGGAGTATAGGTCCCTTGAGAAGTATAGGCTCCGAAGACCAGTCTTCGTCCATGGAATAAACCAAAGCTTCGGGAAGAACGTTTTGGCTACCTGCCACCATCCGAAAGCTAACTCCGAAAGGAGCCAACTCATCGTCTACAGTCAGAAAGGGCTCGTAATGCTTAAAGAAGTTTTCGGCGTTGTAATAATATCTCGCTGTGGATTCGGCAGGAATGTTATTCTCAGACCGAAGAATCCATTGATTAATAAGATAAATTGCACTACAGGTAAGTTGCATCACGCCTCGAGGTGGATAAAGAGAGCAAAGAATTTTAAGAAACAAAGGGTTATCAGATCGGTAGAGAGGAGGAAGTAATCCAGCGGTAATTTGGTGAATCGTCACTACCAGAACATCTTCGTTACACTGATACTTTTCGACTAGTGCCGGAGTTAGTCTGGGAGAATCAAGGGACTCAATTCGAAAGCCCCTCTCCTCAGGGTGTAAACCATTCAGCCTTGAAGAAAGGGCTTCGATTGCAGAGACAGACGACATAGAAAAAGATGAAAAACAGGAAAAAAAGTAGCACCACCGGTGACGGAAACAACAGAGGCAACTGGAAAACAAAGGAGGAAGAAGGAAAGATCCTAAAGAAGTCAACTTTATGAAAGAAAAGATCACTTACAACAATGGGTTGAAGAGAAAAGGTCGGAAGAATCGTTTGATATGAAGATATAGGTGAAAGAATTTTCACGGGAAAAGGCCGCCGACGCCAAGGAAGATGAAAACGAAAGGTCTAAAAGATTTTTAGAGGGAGAAACGAAACTTAAATAGTGAAGAAACCGACTCCACCGGTCAGAAGGTGAAAGGCCGCGAGCCTAGGGGAACGTGTCTTAAAGGAAAATCTACACGTGGAAAGCAGTGAGGATACTCGACAAAGAGGTGGCAGGAAAGGGGGTTTCCTCTGCTCGCATCTTCGATACAAGGAAAGGAAAGAGGCAAACT
>JAJJMA010174742.1:0-13938 GCA_023529015.1 Papaver nudicaule
CTGAGTAGGCAATCGCTTCTTGGAAAGGCATAACATAAGGAGATTTATGATTTTATCCCTTCTCCATTTTTCACCATCTACAATACCATCATCAAAAAGAGATCATATTACAACCAGGCATCATGTTAGCGGCTGGGTAACGCTAGTCTTCACGACGGACTGTGGAGAAACTCCTAGGCCTGTAAAGGACATCAGTTAGGGGAATCAAGAACGTAGGTTTCTGAGGGATCCAAGAGACGTAGAAGCACAGTGGTAGATGAGTTGCTTGTAGGGTTAATTCAGTTTCAATACATTCCAGTCTGAAGTCTGAGGGGCTAGCGTCTGTATTCGTTAATACTGAGGGTGTTCACATCTGGACGAGGTCCCGGGGTTTTTCTGCTAGTTGTAGTTTCCTCGTTAACAAAACTTCTGGTGTCTTGCATTACTTTACCTTCCGCATTATATTATCTCTGATCGATATGTTTAAAGTATTGCAATTGTTATACATTGATTGAACCTTTGAGTGAATCAATCTCTTTGAGATTAACAAGAACTCGTTCTTGTATTCGGTTCTCGAAAGAACTCATCTCAGGTTACTTGAATATTGATTTGTGAGATCGTTCAAGTAAAACAATCACATATGTTCACGAAACTAAAAGTTGGTGGTATATCTCGGTATACCCTCTTTTTCAAACATCACCTTCAATACTTTAATTATATTAAACGAAAATATAATGCAGATTTAAAGTAAAGCAAGACACCAAGAGTTTGTTACCGAGGAAACTGCAACTAGCTGAAAAACCCAGGATCTCGTCCAATTTGAACACCATATTGTATTAAGCAGGATACTATCATACTATCAGACTTTGGACCGAAATGTAGTTGAGACCGAATCTAAATTTCATCCTAGGTGCAAACTCACTAATTTGACTTACCTTTGTTTTGCTGATGACATCCGTGTATTCTTTAAAAGAAATATGGCCACTGCTAATAGTCTTAAAGATGTTATCTCTAAGTTCAGTGGTTGTTCTAGTTTAGAGATGAACATACTAGACTTTCTTATATCATGCAGCTGTTGTAGATGACATTGTAAGTCAAATTTCTCTTATTCTTGATTGTAGCGTTGGGGAGCTTCTAGTTAGATATCTTGGGGTCCCTCTCATTACTACTTTATTGTCTTACATGCTTACTACTGATTGATAAAGTGAGATCTAGAATCAAGTCTTGGAAGGCTAGGTTTTTTACTTATCATGGTATTTCTCTTTAAATCTATGCTTAGTGGCATGGTTTTCTTCTGGTTATCTTGCTTGTACTTCCCATTAGAGCCATTAAGGAGCTGCAATATTTGTTTAGGAGATTCTTATGGGATGGCCCTGATATGGATAAGCATTCAAACCCCATCAGCTGGATTACTGTGTGCCATACTCTTGATGATGGAGGATTACGTGTCAAGGATCTTCAGCTTACTAATGTTGCAGCAAACCTAAGACGCAAATGGGACCTTGTATCTGGTAAATCTACCATTTGGACAGATTGGGTTAAGTGCAATATGATTAAGGAGCATGATTTCTGGACCATGGAAGTGGCTAAAGTCCTCATGGTGCTGGAGAAGGATTTTAGATCATAGATATTTAGCAAGGAAACAATTGGGAGTGGTTTTGGGTGATGGTACCAGTACTAAGTTTCTTACTGATTCTTGGCACCCAAAAGGAAAGCTGCTAGATTGGGCTGATGAA
Organism: Papaver nudicaule; assembly: GCA_023529015.1. Taxonomy (NCBI): domain Eukaryota; kingdom Viridiplantae; phylum Streptophyta; class Magnoliopsida; order Ranunculales; family Papaveraceae; genus Papaver; species Papaver nudicaule. The sequence continues at coordinate 1,716 of JAJJMA010174742.1, forward strand.
AGCAGCCTAAGTGATATTGGTGCTGGGCTAAATATAATTGTGGATGATTTTATTTCTAATGGTGAATGGAATTTCCCTATTTACATGGATGAGAATACCAATGATGTGGTCAAACAAATTATTGTTGTTAAATTCAATTCTAATGAAGATGATCAGCTTATATAGAAGGCATCTATTTCAGGTAAATTTACTATGAAAGAAACATATTTTGCTATCTCATCCCACAATCCTTCTCCTTTCTGGTATAAACTTGTTTGGTTCACCAAGAACTCTTTTATCTCTTGGCTTGTTGTTCATAAAAGACTTAAGACCAGGTATAAACTTAAGAAGTGGAAAGTCATCCAGGATGACACTTGCGTGTTATGTGCAAGTGTTGTTGAGACTGAGAATCATATCTTCCATAAATGCCCTTACTCAAAAATCATATGGAAAGTACTGTTACTCAAGATGGGTATTTATAGACCTTATTTGATCAATTGGGATGCTGAAATAAGATGGGCTAGTGAAAACTTTTGTGGCTTTAGTCCTGTTTTTATGGTTAAGAGTCTGGTTTTCAACTGTTACATCTACTATATTTGGAGGGAAAAAAATAACAAGGTGTTTGGTTCTCAGTCTATCTGTGAAGATCAGCTAAGCATACTCATTGTGGAGGAGGCCAGATTTAAAATGGCTGCTTCGATACATAAAGTGAGGGACAAAATTCAGAACATATGGTTTATGAACAACTGAAAGATTGACTGCAATTTTTTTAAGGAGGAATTTATTGATTGTACTTGGCAGGGTCCTTTAGAAGATGAAGTGATGATTAATACAGATGGTTCAAAAAAAGATGAATCTGGTGGGTTTGGAGCTATCTTAAGAGATCATAAAGGGAAGGTTTTAGCTGCTGCTGAAGGAGGTAGTCCTCTTATTTATGTTCTTGCCCATGACTTCAAGGTGCGGAGTTAGGTCTCAAAGTTGATGTGAGAGAGCGCTGCTTCAGAGTTCATTTATCCATTGATTCCAAGGTTGTGTTTTTCCTCTTAACCAGTCAAAGTCCAGAGCCTCCATGGAATGTTATTCAAATCTGGAGAAGAGTTAGAGTTATTCGGTCAAGATTTCAGTTTTGGAAGATTTCCCATTGCTTCAGAGAAACAAATAGAGTTGCTGATCACTTAGCCAGCAGTCACCCTCTAACCCTTAGGTTGATGTCAGAAATGAGGATTTCACTACTGACTACAGAGAAATTCTTGTAGCTGATAAGTCACAAAAGGCATTTAAGAGAAAGAAGAAGAATAGTTAGGTTTTTTCCTTTTCTGTTTTCCTTTTTTTTTTCTTTGGTTGTTTTGGCTCTGGTTTTCTCCTTAGCCGGCGGAACTTGTCAAAAAAAAAATAAAATGAAATTAGTTATTTAGCTTCCTTTTTGTGAATGTGCTCTTCCGTCAAATTATCGCGAAGGTAATTTACAGCGGACACGTTAGCTAAACATGTTGGTCTTTTTTCTATTGATCAGGTGTGGTTTTCTACACCGGGGAGTTTTTTGAATCCTCGGGTAAGCTTTCCCCTGTGCTGTAAAGGCCATGTAGTTTTTGTTTTAAAAAAAATAATAATGAGAAAAAAAAATCTCTCACAAAGAATCACTCACCACATTCGCACATCACCGTCATCTACTTCACCTAAAGTGGCAATGAAACTTGACATCAAAAAGGCGTATGAATCTCTGGACTGGGAATTTATTCGTCATACATTGCAATACATGGGTTTTCCACAACAGTTTGTTGAGTACATAATGCTGTGTGTTTCTTCTGTTTCTTATTCCATCATTGTCAATGGTGCACCACAAGGTAACATCATCTTCTGTTTCCAACATTTAGATGTCCTCAATGCCCGAAATATGATGGATTCTGGCATCTGTGCAAACTGCATCACCTTTAGAGAAACTACTAACCATTTATTGTTTAAATGCAGTTTTGCAGCTGAAGTTTGGCAATTAATCTGGGATTTTTTGCTTCGTTCCTTGTCACCATCAACGACGAGCCATCAACTTCCTACAACATTAACTGAGCTGTTCAACATTCATGTCCCAGAACCGCAACAGAATTTGCTCCTCTATACGGTGTGGCATCTCTGGCTTGCTCGCAATGACCGGCTTTACAAACATGTTGCACATACACCCCGACAGATTTTCCAGGTCATTGTGGTTGTATGGAAGGAATTTGACTGGTCAAGAACCCACGTCATACCGTTCCTTCCGAACGTCATACCTCCACCTCTGAACCCAATGACTCACAGAACTATCACAATTCAAGTGGCATGGCAACCTCCACAACAAGAATGGGTCAAAATTAACATGGATGGGGCATCGAAAGGCAATCCAGGCGCATCTGGAATAGGTGTTATTGCTAGAAATGTTGATGGGAACCTTCTACAAGCAGTGGCAGTTTCATTGGGAATCTCCACGGCAATCACGGCAGAATCATGGGGTCTCTTAACGGCGGCGTGAATGGTACTCCGACATGGCTGGCAGAAAGTTTGGCTCGAAGCAGATTCTAAATCCATGCTTCAAATTCTGCATGATGGACAATTGGTTGCACTTTGGTATTTGAGAGGGTTACTTTTTGAGGCGGTCACAATTCTTCAACAGGTTCCTTCACTTAGAATCACTCACGCATATCGAGAAGCGAACCAGGCAGCAGATGAATTGGTCAATGAGGCAGTTCGACGACAGACACGAGCTCCACAGAATCCTGCAACAGTTATATGGGACGCAGTCGCACCCCCGCTCTTACACCAGATTTTATTTAATGATAGAATGGGTGTTACTACACCAAGAGTTGTACCCTCCTGTTTTTCGAACTAACCAATGAAATCAGACTTTTCCTTTAAAAAAAAAGAAGGGAAAAGTGGATTAGAAAATTGAAATAGAAGACGTGACACCTGTGATGATTAAAAAGTTAGCAGTAATATCATATACAATCACTAAGAACGGTCCGAATGCGCAAGAGAACTTAAGAATGGCAAAGTTTTGGGACGAAAACTATTAGGAGAAAAGAACTTATCATTCCTTTGTGAGGTTATAAGCACTCATTTCCATTTCTCTTCCTTTGCTAATTGAAATTTTAAAGTTTAAATGAAACGGAATGAATCTCATAATTATTAATGAAATTATTAGAGGAATAGAAGAAAAATGATGTCGGAAAAAGAAAAGTAAAATGTAAAGGATTGGTTGTAATTTGGTGGTAGAACTCACGGTTTTCAGATAGAAGACACATGTACATATGCATCTGAGTACTAATACTGTTTGTTATAGACTTTGGGACAGGGACAAGTCATCCTTAAGCAATCAACGACCTCTTTATTTTTTATGGTAATGGAAACATATGCTTTTATGATACCTTAGACCATGATAATGAAGTATAAACACTGAGTGAAGAGCATCATCATTCTAGGCAAGAACACACTTCTAACGTCGACCAGAAAGAACGAATATCTGAGAATTTTTTGCCCTGAAGTGATCAAATTTTTTATGCCCTCCTAATATATAATATGTATATATGAAATATCTCAATGCTTGTGTCTTCTGATGACAATTCTAGAGTCTGTTCAATTGTCTGAAAGATGGAATCAGAACTTCCATATAGGGAATAAATTCATGTATTGAAATTGGATACAAAATGCTAGTTGGGCCCGATTTTTCACACATAAAAACTATAAAAAATTTCATGTATGTCCTCATAAATTATCAATTGACAAAATATACACAAGATCATAGTTTGAGAACAAAAAACCACAATCTACAAAAAGATGATAGGACATATCTATCAACTCAAATGTATGCATGGATGCTACGTTATTATAAAAGAAAACCATAAAACTAATGTGTTTAAGCCAATATAATTTTTCATTTTTTGACTTCAATTGTCGAACTGTGTATTTGGGTATACACGAAGACTGTGGTTGGTTTTTGGGCTTTTGGATCCTAAATATAACTATAAAACTGATTATAGCATTACCATGCTCTAAGGTCTTCACAATATTTTTAACTTCTACCCCTACAATTTGCATAAACCATATCCAAGTCCTCAGGGAAAATAAACTCTACAAACTCCAACTGTGAAATATACTTCTATGTTGCCCCGAAGCCCCGCTTACCCTGCTTACCTATCAGGGACGGCCCTGACTCTATAGAGATCTATCAAACATTTGACTCACAATGTTGTTCATACTATAGCATCTCCCGACTAGTACGGTTATATGAAAATTTTAGAAAATTGTGGAAGAAGATACACATTGGCAAATGTGTGAGCTTTAGCTAGGCTCACTCTCCTGAGCAGACCCAGCCAGTTGGACTTGTCCACTAACCATTGCTAATTCAATCGCCATCCCAACAACAACATCCAATCTCACTCTATCCATAGAGGAAATTGGAGAAAATCGAAAACCCAACCTTCCCTAGTGGGAATCGATCTCCCTACCTCTCACCCGCCTATGGACTTAAGGGGGGGTGTCATTATCACTGTACTAGACAACTATTAGACTATTATTATTACATAGCGATGTTCAAACATTTTTATATTGTGGTAAAGCGTACAAAAAATATTGATATAAGAAAAACATGTTAGATCAACTAAATTGAGTTTTTTTTTTCCTTTCTTCCGATCAGTCAATAGAAAAATTCATATGAAAAAGGTACCTAAGGGGGTACCTTAACCCAATAAAATAACTGACAAAATAATAATAATAATAATAATAATCGTTCACCTCAAAGAAAGGAGAAAACGTACACAAGTCAAAGACAACAAAAAGTCTCACAACCTTACAAAAAGTCTCACAAAAAGTCTCACAAAAAGTCTCACAACCTAGCGTTGTTACCATGTTGGCTGTTAACTCTACCATTTTAGTGTTAGACTCTGTCAAAAAGAAAACTTGGAATTTGATATCTGTAATCATAGTTGCCGAATGTCTCTTTTGGTTGTTGAAGGTCTTCTTTCCATATTGCAACCGGTACGTTATTATATTCCCAAGTTTTATAGTTGTGGCGATATTATTACTATTATATTCTCAACGAAAATTATATCCTTCCTTCGGCAAAATAAGTCTAAATTCTCTTATTTCTCCAACAATTATAAAATAAATGAGCACTTGCTTCATGTTTCTCCACAAAAAATCGACATAACCTATCCACATGCATACCTCTTCGTTTTTATTCAATTTCTCACACTGCGATTTTGTGAGAAACCTATGGAATTATTTTCTTGGTGCTTGGAAGATTAAATGGGTGCAGCCGGAGGGAATAGAAGAGGCTTTGAGAAGCTGGAGGATAACGAAATTTAGCCCAAGAAATTTCACAATGAGGTCGTTAATACCTAACGCAATTATATGACAGATCTGAGTGTCGCGGAATGCTATGGTACATGGTGAAAAGCTGAGATCTTTGGATGCCATAATAACGGCAGTAAAACTGGACTTATATCGGTGGGTGTCACAGCTGAATCTCTTCAAGAATTATAGCACTTCTCAGGTTATTTTCCAGTGGGAATCATTAGTCAGTCTGTATATCAGTTAAGATTTGTTGTTGGGGGTCTTGCGACAATTTTTCTTTTTCTGTACATGTCTCTGTAAATACTCTTTTCTTCTTAATACAACCTTACAATTTCGGGGGAAAATAATAATAAAAATAAAAAACAGAGCAAGACATTCTCAGACGCTGGGCTACATCGATTTGGCTGCTTGTGTTTGGAAAGACCTAGATGTTACATTATATTCTGAGCATCATAATTGATGGGCCACTTCTTTAGGTGGTTCGAACTTGGATGTTAACCCCCTTCATCGTCATTGTTGTTACGTAACTTCTCTCTCGGTCGCTGGACACCGATTACGGTCGACTTGGTCCTTTTATCTTCCACAAGGCACTCAATCTCAATATGGAGTTTTGTGTTCTGTACATATTGTCTGGAACCAATTAGAGATTCTGGAATCGGACTACTATGTAAACGATGAGGTTGTTACCCACAATGCGACCATTACTATGTATTTCTCTTATTCTAGCTATATAAAGTTCGGAGCCTTCAAAAGAAAAAGAAAAAGAAAAACAAGACACTGTTAAAAAAACAGTGAAAATGGAAAATAGGAATGAAATTAAAGTAATAGGGGAAGTAAAAAACTTCAGATTCTGGAAACGCCCACTACAAAAATGATGGGTGGAAGTGACAGATATTTCTGGACGTCCGTCGCAAATACTGATCAGGGGTGACATCAATAGCTGTCGTCCCTTCTGTATGGATCTCTGCGACGACAGCAAGCCAATATTGACAGATATAGTTGTTCTGTTGGGACACCAACACCATTTAGAATTTAATCAATTTAGGAGTCTTATTACTATGTTCCTTATTAGGTTAGGACTCTTTTTTATGTTCGATATATATACTAGGTTGTTCTAGGATTCAGTTATCCAATTAATTATAATCAAGTGTTTCAGATCCTATCATCTGGTATTAGAGCAGTACGATCTGAGCCAGTTTTATCCCAATTTTTATTCTTTCCATCTTCCGCTGCTACAATACCAGTCCATCATCCAATCACCGTATCAGTTAAAAAAAAAAAATCGGCCGTGGGAATACATATATGGATGTTACTTGGAAAAAAAGATGTGACACCCTTCTGGAAGAGTTGCGTGCAGAGCGTTTAGCAGTCGATAAAAGATTTGAAGAACACCAAAGGGCACTCAATATAGAAATTGAAAAGTTTCGCGCAGATATTATAGCATTGGCTTCGTCGAATAGAGATAGCGGGCATGAAAATTTATCCAACAGGTTGGAGGAGAAAGACCTAACACACGACACTGAATCTGTTTCGTTAGTTGTGTTAGATCAAACCAACTCTAACACCAACAACGCACGAGATACAAGGTTTTTTCCAAATGCTCCAACAGCTTATCTCAAAGATGAAGTAAATAGGAGGGTTGCGCATTCTCTAGCTAAGGCTTAGTCTTATGGTGTCTAGTTTGGCTACTACTTCCACCAAAAGCGTGGTGTATTCTAGTAGTTCTACTTCTCTCTCCTAGCAAATGGTAGTAGCTCAAGTAGTAGCTAGATTGATGCGTTGAACGGTGCAGCGCTGAAAAAGCGAGAAAACGCTGAATGGTTCAGCGTTTTCCTTCAGCGCTGAACGGTTCAGCGTCAAATAACTTTTCCGAGTTTGACCTTTTTTTTTCATACACCCAGTTGACACCTTCAGCAATATATTGTGTTTCTAACTCTGTTTTCTCACACTCACGTTACACCACCAATTTACAAACACCGGTTATGCAAAAATGAACAAATTTCATACCAACAAATTCAGAAAACAAATACAAATTGCACCATATGTAAATTAAAAGATAAATTTTCATTAATAACTTAAAGGATTACATTAAAATTTAAATCCGCTCATTCGAGTAATGTGTTTGCTACACTTTTTTAGGAGAAAATTACGAATGAGTATTCCCCAAATGAATTACATTGACATCTAACATACTTCAAAGGTTTTGAGAAAATTCTTTAGCTCATGGTAATGTGCTTCGTACTCGAATTCCTTTCCTTTACCTTGTTTCCATACCTTCAAAGTCCTGGCATAAACTTCATCTTCTGTAACATCTTTCCCAAGTCTAGCTCGGACAAATCTCCCCAAGTGCATAAAATCATGAACGTTTTGGCGTATGATCCACCATCGGTCTGACAGGCCTCTTACATCTCGTACTTATTGGTTTTTAAACTTGAAGTCATCTTCGATATAATTAAACAGGGAGCTCCACTTGACAATACCACGACTTTTTTGTAATCCATAATAGAAGATCACGTCTTTACAAAGACGTAGATCTTCTTCCAACGTAAATGGAGTGAAGCTTGGTTTCTTTCGTGTTGATGGAGGAGGAGATAATGGTTTTTGAGATGGAGAACACGTATAGTAGTACTCATGAACCGTTCAGCGCTTTGACCTGGTGTTGACGGTCAAGCGCTGAAACATTCAACGTTATTCGGAAACGCTGAATGGTTCAGCGCTCAGTGCTGAATGGTTCAACGACTTGACATCCAATCTCTCCAAGCGATAAGACCACCCCTACCCTGCTATCTGACGTGGCTGTCCAATCTAGTATACTAGATTGGACACCATAAGACTAAGCCTAAAGAGAGTGCTGAAAAGAAAGAAGACACTCTAGCTAAAGTGGGTGCTGAAAAAGAAGAGCATAAAAAAGAAGAAAATGCAATGGAAGAGTTGGGATCAATCAACCTTGCACTACCACCATCAAAATAGCAATTTGCCAAGAAAGCTGAGGTTATAGAGGTGAAGAACATGGAGGAAGAAACTATCATCGTAGATTCGTTAATTGATTCAGTGCCATCAGAAGATGCTGATTCTGTTGGGATAGTTCCTTCGTTTTTGTTTGATGAAGAAGAGGATTAAGTCTAGAGCCACAAGCAAGAAAACCCATCATTGATTTGGGTTATTTAATTGATATGAGGGGTTCTCAAATAGAAATTGTTGCTAACAAAGAGATGTTGTACAAGATAAATCATGTTACGACTAAGGATTGTTTAGCTCTTTGTTGTGATGGTACCTGAATATTATATGATCGGGGCAAGGAATTCGAGCATATTCGTTATGCAGATGGAGTATTTGATTCGGTGTCTTTTTTACCAAGCAGTATAAAGTATAAATTGTATTCAAGTATGGCCAAGCCAATTAAATATTTGTCTGTCGTCTCTGGTCAGAAGGCCTATGCATATTACTGCACCTCGTCTAACCTTACTCATCAATCTAGTGAGGAAGGAAGGTCAAGTGGAACAAGTTATGCGCTAACAGACGATCCGTTGCTTTGCAAGATTGTATATCCAACGGGTACATGTGAAGGATTTGTGACAAGTGGATATCAAGCAACTACAGAACGCAATTTGGGAATAGGTCTGAATCATACGGAACGTGAAAGCGTGAAGGAGCTGAGCACTTTCAACAACAAGCTAATTCGTCAGAACGGTTTTACTCTTCTCTTTGATGGGACTCGAATACTGTTTGACCGTGGCAAGGAATTGGAATTCATTCGAAGTGATGTTAATGGTGCCAATTTTCTATCAAAAGAATTTATCAAAGATGATGCAGTTGTTCGTGCAATAATGTGTAAGCTGATGTCTCATGCTCTAAGCATGAAAATATCATTCAGGGGAGCAAGTGCTAAAGAAAGAGCATCACGAATTGTTCCAGTTACATAAGAAAGGGAGCCACGTAATTATACGTATAAAGCTACTACTGCCTCTCTCTTCGATCAAAGGGTATGCAAGGATTATATTCTTACAAAGAAAGTAGGGTTGAAAATGAGACGAGAATGGGTTTCCAGTTGTTTATTGAGACGAGAATGGCAAAGCATTGACTCAGCTGAATGTCAGAAGAATATTTGTTCTTTGGCTAAGGGTACACTTGAGGAGAGAATTACGTGGAGTGACCAAGCAAAGAAGATGATTATTGTCTATATTGATCCTCTTACTTCTTGTTGCAACCAAGTGATTGGTATATACGATTCTCATTCGATTCGACATTATTCCTGGTTACGATTAATTGTGTGGTCTGGTATATAAGAGAACAGGAGGTTTATGCGTGGATAGAATTTCTTGCAAGGATTGTATTTGGGAATACAGAAAATGCTCGTTGTAATTCAAGTTCCAAAGATGTTGATGTGGTTGGGTTATTTGAGGTGGAAGTTCAAGTTGTGCTCTACAGGCCTATGTAATGTTGAAAATGAGATGTGCACCATTTCAATTCTTGTGGCAACTGGCTACAATCTACTAAAGGTTCTTTGTGCTGGGATTGGCAAAAGGTTAGTACATCGTGGTATGTTAAATAATTTTACTAGCCAGAGGCAAAAATGGTTGTTAGGACACCTATGGCTATTGTCTATCCTTACTAGGCCTGCTGATTGTATCGATAAAAGCATCAAAATCATAGAAATATTGCACCAAATCTACTACTATTGGTTATTGTAATTTGGAAGTTGTTCTATGTTGCCATGAAACGAACCTTCCAATGGCATTAAAGATGTGGGTCTCCTTGAAGTCGGATTTTTCTTCAAATAACGATGCTCCACTCGATAGTGTGCTTGGGTGTATTCCTGGTCAGATTGAAATCTTTAATGGCAAGGGAACAAGCTCAATTTTTACTGCAGCATTTGCTTTCACTTTTCTCATTTTATCCCCACATGTACTGAAGATCTATGTAGCAGTTCTTGAGCAGCTAAACAATAATTTATGGGTTACAGTGGAGTGTATTGCTCATGTGAGCTTCTGGAAACCAAAGTAGTGGAAAAGAGTCTACATCATCTATACAAGGTCAAGACTGACGTTGCAACAGGTGTTAATGTGAGTGCATTCCAAGATGGGATACAGAAAGATACTGCACCTATTTACCTTAGAGAAATGAGAAGCTATATTCATTTTAGGCTCTGTGGAAAGACAACGGGAATATCCTCTCCTAACAATGCACGGATGTACATCGATAAAGCTCCTAGCTTGGGAAATGAGCTCTTATTAGAATTGTGAATGAAAGTAAGTTGCATCATTCCTTTACTGGATCTCCCTATTTTGGGGATGTCGAACATGGTTGCAAACCAGTATTTGAGGACATTTTTCAAGATGGTGATATCATCAAGAATATGGAAGCCACCTTGGTTAGCCGTAGCAGTAGGTGAACTTCATGAAGATTATAGTCTGGTTATTTAGTCTTACGATCCAACTTGAGGACAAGTTGTGTTTCAAGGGGATGGGGATGTTGGGACACCAACACCATTTAGAATTTAATTAATTTAGGAGTCTTATTATTATGTTCCTTATTAGGTTGGGACTTTTTTTATGTTCGATATATATACTAGGTTGTTCTAGGATCAGTTATCCAATTAATTATAATCGAAGTGTTTCTTCTATTTTGTGGCTAATCCCCAATCAAAAAATTTAAGGTGGCTGATCGTCAATCAAACGATCAATTTATCATTAGAATTCTACGTTTTGGTATTGGATCCTATCATGTTCCAAGTAAAATGTGCCGTCACAATTGTTTTTTTTTTTATTTGACTAGTCAAAGCTTCTCTCGCAATGAAAACTACTTTCAGAAACAAAGTTGGAAATCGATTTCTCCCGGAACTAAAACCCTAAAAACACATAATAACTTCAGTCTCCAAAACTAAATCTGAGTTTCATTTGGCAGTCGATTCAAATCTAAGTTCTTCTCGTTCAATATCAGCAAATTAATCTGAAGATTTAATCATCAAAAACGATTGGAAAGGTAAGGTTCATCTCTTCTTATCGTTCTAATTCGATCGCGATTGTTAATTTTTCGATTCCGAAATGAAGTTTTCACAATTTTTTTAATGGTTCTGAAAACCTAGAAACATCGATTTCAATTCCAAACCTTTATTCGATTCATGTTCGGATCTCAGTTATTATTTTCATTTTGAACTGAAATTTCGACAAAAGTTTTGCAAAAAATTTAGACTTCATTTCTAAAATTCGATCTGTCTCTCATTCCATAATTCCGATTGAATATCGAATTTGAGAAATTTACGGTTAATGGTTGTAGGATTATAGTCAGCATGTTCTAATGCATATGCCCATTTGATATTTGAGAAATCGGTTTTAGCTACAATTTCATATTTATGATTACAAATTGAGATAGTTTTAATGTTTCAAATTTTCCACTATTATTAGCTAATTGAACAAGGTCAATTTTCCAGTGAGGTTACTTTGAATGGTATTAGCATTTGTGTTGTTATAATGCTAATGAAAAATCATGTGCACTACAGGTTATTGTGAGATGTAGACCGATAACTAAGAAAGAATCGCAAAGAACCGAAAATATTGTGGAGTGACTAATAATGAGGTGAACTGTTATTTTCGTTTGCTCTTGTTTTCATTGAATATTTGTCAGGATATCTATAAAGTTAGTCATTGTGTGTTGTATATACTTTTAGGAGGTTCATGTCTTGGATCCTGACTTGTCAAAGAACTACCTTGATCGTATGCTATATCAAACTAATTCCATAAACTAGGTATGCACTCTCTAATTTTTACATACATGCATTGCTTTGATATTGACTTCCTTAGTTATCCAGGTTGTTTCAAGCTACTATTTCAATTACAATGTATTTTTGGAAATTGGTGTATCGTTTGTGCTTAACCATAGATTTTCTTTGCTTAGTTCACGTTATATGACGTATTCATGGTTT
>JAJJMA010174754.1:0-13899 GCA_023529015.1 Papaver nudicaule
TTGCATTATGGAGTTGCTACCGTGTGTTGAGCAAGGAAGGGTGTTTGTAATGTAATGCAATGCTTTTTCAACTAGTTATGTAATGTAATCGAAAAATTATCGAGTCATGTCACAATCAAGTGAACAAATAAAAAGTATTACCTCGGTTATAATTAAAAGTTTCAAGTTAGCAAATAAAAAGTACTACCACAGTTATAATTTAAAGAAATACGAAAGATAATAAGTTTACATAGATTAAAACTAAACTAAAATTGGCAATTATCCGGGTTATTGAGTAATCCAGTGAACGATTGTGCTCCAGCATCAGTCAAGTCCCAATCAGCACTATCATCACCAGTTTGCCAAGTTGGTTGCATATATCTCTCACTCTGATATTGAGATGAAGGATATTGTTGGTCAAGGCTCGTATATTGGGGATCTGACATATATCATGAAGTCGTAGGCCCATGATGAGACTGAGAGGTCGTAGGCACATCTTGTACTCGATAAACATCATCGGGTCGAGTTTCCCTAACAAATGTGCCGGAATGACTGTTGTCACTTACGTTCTCGTAGAAGTTCTGGTAAGCTTCATGTGGATACCCCAAGCCCATAAAGGACTATAAAGGCCTGGATCTTGACTAAAGGGAGACCCAAGAAGGTAGAAGTCTAAGTATGTGGACTAGAAAGTCAAGAGTAGAGAGTAGCAGTCATGTAAATATGAGTAAGAAGGACACGTGTCAGGAGAGGATGAAAGGGGAAGTCCTATAAATAACTCTTTGTGACCCGGACCGGACTCCACCTTCACCCATTCACATTTGGCGACCACAATGGGATTCTGATTTCGAGTCCAGCGGGGATGCAGGCAGGACATGACGCGTCAACCTTGTCAGGGAAACGTACCGAACGCGTTACAGGGCAAGACGAACAGTTCGTATTAGTGGATCATGATCCAACCGATATCGACTCTGAGGACACGGGAACGATTGAAAGGGTCTCGGTAGGAATTCAGAATACACCGATAACGCGAGCGGAAGGTAGCAAAGGAGGAGTCGGCGCGTCAGATAGCAATAAAGCGCATGGATTGAGTCTAGAGGACATGCAGAAAGAATTCGTCGTGCACACGCAAAGACAGCAGCAGCTAGTAACTTTGCTGAGACAAAAGGGCGGCGCATCGGTGTCAAATCACCCTGCTTTGGTTGAAGAGCCAAGAAACAAGAAATTTTTCCTAGATGGGCCCGAGCCTACGGCTACCAAGTAAGCCCACACGGAAGAAGCCTACCGAAGCGTATTTAGGGGGGGGATCTCTAAGGAGGACCTAGCTCAGTACATAGAGGAGCATTACCGCGTGGCAAGACAAGATAGTGGGTACAGGTCGCTGGACCCACCATACCCAAAGGAGGTTATGAATTATAAATTGCCGCCTGACTACACTTCACCGAAGTTTAAGGTATATTCTGGGCAAGGAAATGCGCGGGAGCACTTGAGTCGCTTTCTCTCGGCGATGAATCAACATGCACGAGACGGGAATATATGCATGCGGGAATTTTCGAAATCATTGGTAGATACCGCCTATATGTGGTATGACAATTTGAAACCCGGGAGTATCGAAACCTGGGAAGAAATGTCGCGATTGTTCCTGAAGATACTCTTTTCAGCAAGGAGGAAGGTCACTACGCTAGACCTAGCGCGGACGACCATGGGGATCGATGAGGACCCAATGAAATACATTACGCGTTTCAGGAATCATGCGCTTCAGTTGAGCGAGGATGTACCAGAGAACAGCCTGGTAGAGATCTGTGTGGGGAAGACGACCGCGACTTTACGTTTTGCGCTGTCAAATTTCCAATTTCAAACATTTGTGGAATTGGAAGAAGCTACGGCCCGTGTAGCAGACTGCCTCGGGATATTCCAGCAGGCGAGAATGGAACAAAATTGGTACAATTCAGTCAACACTTTGAGCGGATCAACATCCAATTCGGACCCGTCCCGGGAAATAAACGACCAATGCAGCCTCAGCCCTATCAAAATACAGGATCACAAGGCGGACGAGCACCTGGTGGGCCCAATAACCAGAGACCGATACCTTCACCGATACCTTGTACTAAAGAGCAAATTGGAAATTTATTAAACCTGTGGTTAGCCAACGGGGAAATCACCTTACCACCCACCGTCGTGGAACAAAACGCGGTGGACAAGACTCATGAGCGCTATTGTCCCTATCATTGAAGCGTAAGCCACTCTATCCTCAACTGCTACGAGGTATGAACAAACTTCTGGAGGAAGGAAAAAGCCAGGGAGATTGACCTCGAGCGGCAAAAGATAAATAAGGACCCGCTACCCAAGCATAATGTCATGATGATCTCTCACGACCCATGCGACGAGGATTGGATGCCTTGGGAAGACACAAAAGAAGAAGCGTGTGAAGCGACTATTACAAAACCAGCTTTTGAGGGAACAGGCGGAGTAGCTTTGCAATTCTCAAAGACCATCGTCGCCCAACAATTCTTTGATTCTCTCGGGTTCAGCGAGAATCAGGTAAGGGAGGCGTCCCAAGCGATTGCTGCTATAGACGCGGGTCATCAAGCTTTATCCAGTGGCGGAGTCACGTTTGACGACAGTGATATATGCATCCCAGGGGAGAACCTACGTCCTCTGTACTTAACCGCGACCATCAACAAACAACAATTGAGAAGAATATTTATCGACGGTTGAGCTTCTTTAAATCTTATTTCAGTACACACCTTAGACCTACTTGGGATACCGAGGGTGGACATCAGAACGCGGAAAACCACGGTGAGGGGGTTCGTAGGACGCACTCAAGATGGCATTTGAGTAATTTGCCTCACTGTCTGGGTCCGCCCGATTAGATCGACCGTACCATTCCACGTACTAGACGATTACACCTCGTTTCACTTATTGTTGGGGCGAGGATGGATCCGGGATCATTGGGTTGTGGCATCCACGTACCATCAATGTGCAAAAACCAATATTGGAGGGAGGCAATACCGCATACCAGCCACTAATAACCCTTTTGGTTCGGAGGAAGCGTACATGGCTGAAGCAGTCTTTTATGACAAAGTAGAACAAAACGAGAGCGCGGTGATAGGATCTTTGCACATTATCCCGCTACCTAAATGGGAAGAGGACAAGAAAGCCTCGGTATTCGATCTTACTAGATTGAACGCGACGAAAATAAAAAAGAGAAGACAAGGAGAATAAAGTATCTGTTTTTTACCCAAAACAGTTAGGGACACCTAGCGGGGCTAAAAAGCAAAGAGTGGGATCGGAACCACAGTTCCATCGCGTGGACACTAAGGGCGGCAAGCATGTATACAGATTATAGCAAATAGCTAAGGCGGCGCCGACAAACCAATCATGTGTAGCGATAGCAGAAGAAGCGGCATCGTCTCTAAGCGAAGATGAAATAGTCACCACGGACTCCCTGAAGAAAGAATAACCCGTTCAAATACCTTCGTTCGACGAATTAAAGGAGGTTAACATCGTGGGCGTCGAAAAACGCTTAATCCAAATCACAAAGCGCTAACAGGAAAGGAACGAGAGGACATGATAGATTTGCTAAAAGAATTTAATGACATTTTCGCCTACAGATATAGTGAAATGCCCGGATCGATGCCGAGTTGGTTGCTCATTCCTTGAATGTGGACACTACACCAAATTTGGCGAATAACAACACAATGTAGCAACGGTAATGCGGCCGTTGCTATACCGCAACCGCACTGGGCCGTTGCGGAATTTAGAAACGGCCCAATGTATGTTGCATTTCGTCGTTGCTTATTTTTAGTGCGTGTCGTGTACGCGTGCGGCCAAAAACACCTCCCCACACTTTTTAGGATTTTTATGCCCAAATAGATATCACTAGAGTTGCTTTTCCGCCCCTAACATCAAGTGTGTGAAGAGAGTGTGTGCCATAAACACCTCTCAACACTTTATAACCCTAATTCATTTTCTTACTTTCATTATTTCATTTTCAGAACCAGAGAGAAAGAAAAGTGCGGGAGAAAAAGAAAAAGAGCGGGAGAAAAAAAATTGGTGGTTCTTCTGAGAAAGTTGGTGTTTCAAATCGAAGGCAAAGTGTTCATCTTTGTGGTGGTGCTACAAATCGAAGCCGAAGTCTTCATCTGGTAAACCCTAATCACAAATTTCACAATTTTTTTTCAGTTTTATTTGTTCTTTGTTTTGCATGTATGATTGGGGTTTGGGCTATGCGGTTTGGGTTTTATTTTAGGGTTTTATGAATTTTATTTCTAGGGTTTGTGCATAAATTTCATTTTTAGGGTTTTTTTTATATGGGTTTCTATTTATTTTTCTGATTTGAGTTTGTTAATAATTTCTATATGGGTTTCTAGGGTTTTCTGAATTGAGTTTGTTAATGTTTAATTTCTAGGGTTTTCTGAATATATGGGTTTCTATTTTTTTCTGATTTTAAGTTTTGTTTAATACTAACAGATGTTGCTATTGCTATTGTTATTGCTTGATAAATCTGTGAAATTGATAATAGAATGTGCTGGTAGAATGTGCTAGGTGAGTATGGCAGGTTATTATGGATGTGAAATTGTGTGGATGTGAGTTTGTGCTTATGTATTTGTTAAATGGAGGTTATTATGGATTCCTTGGAGCTTTTGATGAGGCTAGGTTGGTGATTCACTCTCTTACGTGTGAGATGATAGTTATTCAGTGTTATGAAATGACCAACTTACACGTAGGAGAGTGAATGTACCAACAGATGTCGCTATTGCTCCTGAATCTAAACCATGTAGCTTGTAGACTAGCATATGACAGGATTATGACAAGATTATAATTTATAACTTTAATTGCTTGAAATCAGTTTGTGATATGTGCTGGTGATAGCTATTTTGCAGGTTATTATGGCAGAAGTAGAGGTAGATGAAAATGGACTTCCCACTGGCGACTTGACAACTAAAATGGGTCATTTTAAGGGCTCCTTGATACGTACTCATATCCCTATCTCCTACCAAGATTGGAGGCAGGTGCCGAAGAAGGATAAAAATGATGTCTGGCGGCAGCTAAAGGTATATCCCCTAAAATTCCTGAATTTTGTTTAGGTTCATAGTTTCTGGTTAATATCTTGAGATACTAATTGGTGTGGTTTTGGTTTCAGGACTAATATGGAATTCCCGAGACTTCAAAAAAGACTACTATAAAGGGGATGGCTGAACCATGGAGGAGACTCAAGTTTGAGTTGCGAAGAG
Source organism: Papaver nudicaule (assembly GCA_023529015.1). Taxonomy (NCBI): domain Eukaryota; kingdom Viridiplantae; phylum Streptophyta; class Magnoliopsida; order Ranunculales; family Papaveraceae; genus Papaver; species Papaver nudicaule. Next base: position 5,214 of record JAJJMA010174754.1, read on the forward strand.
ACTACTACGATACTTGCAACACCCATCAAGAAAGACTGCTGAATGTTCCTCATGAAATAAAAGAAGAAGACTGGGTTGCATTCTGTGAGTATGAGAAGACTCCAGAAGCAGTGCAAAGTATAGCAGATCATAAGAGGAAGAGGGAAGGCTATAAGTACAGCCATACCTCTGGTCGCAAACCCCATAGCATGGTGAAGCGTGAACTGGTAAAAAAATTCACCTATTCTTGAATTATCACTGCTTTAGCTAGTTGTATGTGTTGATATGAACATGATGATAGTTGTATGTGTTGATAACTTGATATATGTTGCATTGGCTTTTCAGGAGAAGAAAAATCCAGGAAAGATAATCACTACTTCTGATGTGTGGCTTGAAACCCATAAACAAACTGGTGGTATCATTCTAGCTAGCGCGCAACCCTACTATGTAAGTCAGATATAAGTTTTTTAATTTATAAAAGATACTAATGAACTGAAAGAATAACTGGTTTTGGTATTCGGCATTTCAGGAAAAGCTGAAGAAGGCAGAAGAAGAAATCCAGGTAGCACTTGAAGCTGGTACTCCTGTTGAAACTGAAGATCCACTGGTCAAAGCTTTTGGATCAGATGGTCACGGAAGGGTACGTGGTTGTGGTCCTATTTTTCGTACTGCATATGATCTATCCGCTCCTGCGCGTGCTAAAGTAGATGAAATGAAGTCTAAGGATGGAGAGAGCTGAGGGCAGAGGTGAAGGAACTAAGTGGCAAAATGGAGTTCATGATTGAAGGCTTCGCAACATTGTGCAATGTTATCAAGGAGATCCAAACTGGACAATCTTCTTACATTGGGTCTAACCACCAGGACAGTTCATCCGGTTCACCTGCGGCTATCAATTCTGCTTCAAATCCTGTACTTGCTAATGCTGAGCATGCAAACTTGTCCCCCACTCCGAGAAATGCAGCTGCTTAAATTGCTCAAGAAAATGGTCTTGAATATTTGTCACCTGCTCGATCAGCAGTAGGTGGTAGTGGTGCTAAAGCAGTTGGTGGTAGTGGTGCTAAAGCAGTTGGTGGTAGTGGTGCTAAAGATCAGAGAGTTTCATTGAAGAACATGGATGGTGATTTGATTGCTAGGGGTACACTTTGTGTCGGTGAGCAGGGACTAATCTGTCACAGCGTACCTGTTGCTGAGTCGAATGTCAAAGTGGTGCTGGATCACATTTACCTGCCAGAAGAGCCCACCATCAAAGCCAACAAGCTTGCTAGGAAATTTAAAGAAGTTGGAGTTGGAGGGTTTTGTGTTCCTCCAAAGAGTAACACGACATTTCATTAGATTGGTCGGCGTGTTTTTTGAAGATGTCTGCCATCATCTTGGTTTATAACTGACTTACTTTTATGGCTCGTTTTTTAGTTTGCTAGACCTATGGTAAAGTTTATGGAGTTCAGGGAAACTTTTATGGAGTTCCTTTTTTTTGGGTAAAGTATGATGCAGTTTGAACTGGTTCTTTTTTTGGGTTATGTAAAGGTTGAACATGTTAACTGCTTGAATATATATATATATATGTTTTAGTTATGTCTATATTGGTGTGTGACAGGGAATGGATGGGATATTGCAGGTTTTGGGGGTACCAGAAAATTGTAGGGTATTGTGCTCTGGGAATTGCAGGGCAGTCTGAAATTATTTTTTATAGTAAATTTAAGGGTAGCAACGGAAAGTCAGCAGTTTCCAGTTTAGATGTTTACACCCCTCAAAATTATGCCTTGAATTTTTTTCCACCCCTAGACTATGAAGCGTGCTAAATTCGCGTGTGTCGTCAACCTTATCTAGTGTCGACCTAAACTTAGCCATTTCATTTCTTTCATTTCTCTCTTTTCTCTTTTCTCTTTTCTCTGTGAGGCTGCGAGAGAGAGTAGATAGGGTTTCATTCCTCTTTTATTTTTTTTTCTGAATCTCTGTGTGTGAGGCTGCGAGAGAGAGAAGATAATAGAGAAGTTAGGGTTTCATAGAGAGTAGATAGGGTTATAGATTTTAATTTCTCTGTGAGGATGCGGGAGAGAAGTTAGGGTTTTATAGATTTGGTTTTTCTTATCTTCATAATCGTTTTCATCTGGTGTTGCGATTAGGGTTCATCTGGTTTTCTTCAATTTCAGGTGATAAATTAGGGTTTCGTATAAATTCTCTTTCAGTTTTGTTGGTACGGTTTCTTCTATTTCATCTAGTTTTTTCTGCTCTGAATCTTATTTGATTCAGGTGAAATTTTATAAAAATTATTTGTTTTGATTTGAAATTTTATAAAAATTTGTGAGATCTGTTGTTTTTAGGGTTTTGATTTCAAGTATTATGTGTGTGTTGTTTTTAGGGTTCTGATTCATGCATGTTCATAGTTTTGGGTAATTCATGATTTAGGTTTTTGATTTATGTTTAAATTTTTGTTTCTAGGGTTTAGAGTATTATCTGTTGTCTGTGTGTTTGTATTTTGCAAATGAAATTGATATGATATGGGTCAATATGGTCTGGTGGTAAATATTGAGCTACTTCTAGGCTCATTCTCTTCTAAAATGAGAATCCTGTCGTTAACTTAAAGGGATTCGGCACCCTACCACTAGACTGTATTGCCTAATTGATTTCTGTCTTTTCTTAAGTCATACAAATGCTGTTAACATCTGGATAATCTATTGTGTGTGAGTTTGTGTGCAACAAATTGTTGCAAATCTTCTAGTTTAGATATCAGTTGTTGTAGTTTGTTTTGCATATGTTATACCTTAGGTGATTATATAGTTGGTTGTCTAAATGATAGAACAACAAATTGTTGTTCTCATCAGGACTCCATAAATCTTCTATTATTTTATTTATCACTTGCTGGTAAAGAAGTAGTAGAAGGTTTATGGAGTACCTTGATGAGTGCGCCTTTTTGCTGTATCATCTTAGTTGATTTAATTTGTTTAATTTAATTTGTATAATTAACATGAATCAGATAAATCACATGATAGGTAAATCTGATATGTTGTGATTGATGTTATAAATGATTCTACTTCTTTCATTATTACTTGTGGTAGTAAAGAAGTAGTGGCAGCAAATTGTCGCGTGCTCCTCAACACTCAAACCTTCTTCTTGCTTCTTTTTTTTATCACTTGATGGTAAAGAAGAACAAGAAGAAGGTTTGTGGGTGCAAGGAGTGCGTCTTTTTGCTGCTTAGGTAGTAAGTAGCAGCAAATTGTTGTTTGCGGCCACCCTGCCAAATCCTCTACTACTATCATTATCACTTGTGGTAGTATAGAAGTTGAGGGTTTGTAGGTTGTGGCCATGTGCGCCTTTTTGCTGTTTAGGTAGTAAGTCGCAGCAAATGATTGTTCTTGTGCACCCCAAATCATTGACTTTTAGATGTTATTTCTCAAGTGTGGCTGATAAGGGGTGGATGACTTTTAGTCGCAAGTCGAATACATACATACAAGGTGTAAGGTCATTCATTTCTTTTCTCCTCAACAATGGTGGAGGTTTGTTCTCATGCCCTTGTGTTGTTTGTAAAAATGGTAAAAGATTGAAGTCAATTGATGAAATAGATTTTCATTTGCTCAAATATGGAATGCTTCAGACTTATACGATCTGGAGTTTTCATGGGGAAACCTTAAGAGTAGGACAACATAGTCATAACATTACTACTCATACTGTGGATGTCGAAAATGTAGCGGATAATGTATGTTTAGCTGATGAGAATGTTGATTCTGGTGTGAATGTTGAAGTTAATCCTAATATAGGTGTATATGAGAATGTTGATTCTGGTGTCAATTGAAGCAGATCCTAGTGTAGGTGCATATGAGAATGTTAGGTTACACAGTAGTGTTGATGGTGGTTTTTGGGGACGGGGTCACAGGAGTAATTTCGCATCAATCTCTGGCATCCTGGAATAGCGCGAGATAAGGTATGAATTTATTTTTACAGTAGGGATAAGATATTTGGTTGCCATTAGCCATATTTTGATATCTCGCGACCCTAGCCTAGCAGCATGGTCCATATCCCTGACCTACGTATTAAAATACTTATGCATGCGCATTAGCCTAGGTCATGTTTGAGCCAAAACCCTAAGAGTTACACGCCTAATCCTTGGCCACGCCCTATCTTTGGCCAAGCCAAATCCTTGGCCACACCAAAAACCTGTCCACGCCAAAGTCTTGGCCACGCCTAAACTTTGGCCAAACCTAAAATTTGGATAAGGCATGGCGTTGGCCATGCTCAAGTCTTGGCCACGCTTAATCTTTGGCCAAGCATAAAATTCAGCCACGCCTAGAACATTGGAGGCCCACGGCATTGGCCATGCTCATCTTTGGATGCCCATGGTATTGGCCGCGCCTAACTCTTGGAGGCCCGTGGCATTGGCTTTGCCTCATCTTTGGATGCCCACGCATCCCCTTTGCCTATTTTCTTGGACGTCCAAGCCATGCCCTAGTTTGTTGCTTGGAGCTCCACGGTTGTGCCTTGGCCAAACTCTTGGGGGTCCAAGATTATGCCTTGGCCAAATATTGGAGGCCTCATAATCATGCTCTCGCCTAATTTTTGGGGGCCTTATAGTTGGCTCTCGCCTAATTTGTGGGGGTCTTAATGTTTTCCCTCGCTTGTGCTTATGGAGGCCCATGATTGTCCTCTTCTCCTCACGGCTAGCCTTGCCTCCTTTGAGCTAGGGTTTACCTCTTCCTAGCCTCCCCCTACTTATGGGCCTCACTGATCCAAATCCTAGAGGATTATGGATTTTATTTAGTCCATAATACTCTAGTTTCCTAATCAAATTCGGAAATCTGGCAGTTCAGCTCACGTATTTCTTCATGGCGTGATTTTTAGAGCCCAATCCGTAAGGAATTAGAAGATGCTTCCTTCACGAAATATTTTCCTCTCTGAATTTCCTATAACATACTAAAAATTCAGATTTTTATCTAATATAGGATGGCCTGGGTGATTTTACTAATGGACAACATGCAAACTGTCCAGAAATCCGAAAATAACATAAATGTTGTGGCTCATCCTTTACGCCTTATGCCTAACTTCTTAATAAGATTATTATACCATGCAATATGGCTTATTATAATTATTGTGGCCTATCTTTAGGTCTTATATTGGCAATGCTTATGCATTCTTGATGATGGCTACGCCGTGATAGCATCATTCGTCTGTTTTTCCTGATTATAGACTTGCTTCTATAAATCAGTGCTATAATTCTTAATCATGGCTCATGGCTATGATTCATATTATTTTGGACATTCATATGTCTTTATTACTCAGGGAATTGGTGCATTACATGCCACAAACCAATTTCCCTTATTTATGGCAAGACGAAAGTCGTATTTATTTGACTATTGCCACAGAGAGTTGCTGAAATCCTCTGTCTAATTGGCGATTGCATAGCTCAATCCTTAGACTTATCTTATCTAATGGCGGTTGCTAGCTCAACCCTTAGATGACTTATCTTATCTTATCTAATGGCGGTTGCTAGCTCAACCCTTAGATTTATCTTATTAGGTTTAAATGGCGATTGCCCGGCTCAATCCTTAAACCAAATCTTAAAGAGATATTCAAAGCTTATCGCTTAATCTCTATCTTATCGCAAAGTCCTAAGCTTATCAGTGATTGATACGACTTACATTAGTCAACTTTGACTTAACAAATAAACAAATATTTAACAAATCTTACGAGAATCAAGATTTAGTTACATGGGGGGATATTCTTTTAGGGTTTTGGTTTGGCGGTCTACGGCACGTGTGATTGCAACGGCACAATCACTTAACGGGAAAGATAACTAGGTCGTGTGAACGTTGCTGAGAAGATGGGATAAGGTAGTGGGTTGTTAGTCTTCCCTAATATTAGGCGCAAGACTCTTAACAACTGACCCCACTCTTTCCTCACTCCCACTCTTCCACTACTTCCACTTCTTACGAGATCAGTTGAGAATATATTGTTATAAATAGGTCACTCGACCAGTTTGGGAAATGATATCAATCTCATCCAAGATAAGTTCAAACAAGTTCAGTGCAAGTGTAATCAAGTCTATCTTATCGATAATTGATTAAACTCTTCTCATTCAGCATTTATTATCTAGTGAGAACTGAATATTCATCCTTATCTAGCAATAATCATAGCAATTCTCTGATCTCATCTTTCTCTGCTTCCCTCCCTAAACCAACCCTAAAATCCTCTTCTTGTAACTGAAGCAATACTCGAACGGCCATTTCTTGGTTTAGGCGAGTCTTGTTCGATCTTGACCTCTCGAATTCATCACAATCTTTCATTACATCATCACACTTCATACTTTACCCCTCAGATTCCTTTATTTGTTTTATACCTAAAACATTTTGTCGACCACAGTGGGAGGTCATTATCTCAGTTTTAAGAAGATATGGTTGAAACCAGGAGGCAGAGTTCAGAGAATACCAACTCTCAAAATATCACCGGTGGTCCCACAACCTCATCCATTATGAGTGGAGCAACAAACCCTAGGGTTAGTGGCGCCATAGTCTCTGCTGGCTCCACCATGCAAGACGTGAATCCCAACACGTCCCAGAACCCTAATCTCACATTCATCTCAACTCAAGTGGGGCCAACCAAAACCGTGAGCCCTATCACTACTCAAAACCCTAATTTTGCCTCTACCTCGACTCAGAGGGGGCCAACCTTATCTCCTTCTCCCTTGGGCGTGTCATCTCCTCTGGTGGGATCCACCACGCCTGCTTCATCCTCATCTCTCCAGAGCGTCCAGCAGGGGTCCACCTTATCCCTATCCTGCTCCAACATGTCTCTATCTTGTGCTGCAGGGACAACCAATCATCAAGACGCCACTGTTGGCCTCACCACCAAAAACGTGACTACCATCACTCCTAATGGCGTCCCCTCTCTAGTGGGACCCAACCCATCTCCTCTTTTCACTCCTACCATCACTCATTCTCTCAGTTTGGGCCCTACTTTGCCTCTGCCACTTGCTACCACGCCCCATGTTGTGAGGCTCCCTATCAATGTCGCTCCCTCGGATGATGCTCCCATTCCTATCCAAGTTAGTTTTTCAGATCTGGTAAAGACCTATCAGGAAGAAGAGGAGTCCCGAAGATTTCATGCAAAGGTTCAGAGCCAAAGCTTTGGATTATCATAACAGGGAGATGAACGAATCACAACTGGTGGGGATTTGCATAGGAGGGATGGAGCCATGGCATCAAGAACCAATGAGGAGATTCCGGCCCCGCACATTCCAACAACTCCGTGTAATAGCCGGACAATACGCTGATATGGGAGACAACTCTGTCAACAGGGGACTGGGGACTGAAGGCCCGCGCAATGAGGCCACCAACCCACCTCGACGCATCCAGAGTTTCACCACCTATGAAAAACCAGTAAGTCAAGAGGCTATTTTCTTAATAGAAAATTTATGTGAATTGTTACACTTCTCGAGGGGACAGAGAGTAGACACATTTGCTGCTCTTAACCACATCGCTTTCAGCATGGATTTAACTCCACCCTCGCTAGAAGTCTCAGAGATGTCTCTCGCGGCTGAGCCCATGGTGAAGGATATTACCTTTACTGAAGAAGATATGATGGCCGAAGATGGACATAATCGAGCTTTATATGTCACGGCGCACGTCAAAAATGTAGAGTTCAAAAGAGCTTTGATTGATACTGGAGCTGCTGCCAACATCATAACTCTGAAGACTCTACGCACCGCTAGAGTTCCTAAAAATCAGATCGTACACCATCCTGTTGTAATGAAGGATTTTGAAGGAAACATGACTAATACCTACGGGTATGTCAACTTGGATCTCAAGGTGGGACCTATCCAATCAAGGGTGAAGTTTCATGTCATCGAGAAGGAACCTGATTACCACATGATATTGGGACGCCCCTGGATCCACGACAACAAAGTCGTCCCATCTACTTATCACCAATGTATGAAGGCGGTGCTCGATAAAGAAATCATTTGTGTCGCGGCGTCGTCATCTCCATATTCACCAATATACGAAGCAGAATTCTTCGAACCAAAAGAAACCACGCCAGAGCCTCCTAACAAAGTCTATAGCATTCCTCTACCTGCGTGGGACTCTATCAAAGACGAGGAGCTACTACCACCCACGTCAATCGAGGAAAGCGTGGAAGGCGCATCTACTTCATCAGGACTTCTTAGGTATGGTTCGATTATATCTCATGAATCACCTTATTCCAAAAGAAGTTATAATTTTACTACTCAATACGATGCCGAGGGTAGAACCATCTACTCGCGACGGAAATGTTAGCAATTAACAGGGGAGGGTGGCGACAAACCTCCCCGCATCGAAGAATGTTATCAGAATGAAGGATCCTTGGAAGAAGAAATTCAGGAAGCTCCGCCACAGCTACAAGATGAATCCAACTCCACAACTGATGCTCTTGAAACCGTCAATATAGGGACTGATGAGGTTCCCAGACCTATCTCTGTCAGCTCATCTTTATCAGCAGAGGAGCGTGGAGCCCTGGTTAATCTTCTCAAAGAGTACCAGGATGTTTTCGCTTGGACCTATGAAGAAATGCCCGGGTTAGACGACAAGCTGGTGACACATCATCTTCACATTCTACCCGGCTCAAAGACGGTGAAACAACAACCACGCCATTTTCGACATGAGATAGAAGAACAAATCAAAATCGAGATTCAAAAGCTACTCTCTGCAGGATTCATCAAACCCATTCACCATCCTACCTGGCT